>FN648573.1:18108-55682 GCA_000310025.1 Ectocarpus siliculosus | reverse complement strand
GGGGGGGGGGGGGGGGGGGGGGCGAAGGCTATCTGTACCCGCACAGCCAACGTAACTATCCAACGGGTACAACGCCGAGCCGGGACCCTAGAAATAATTTAGCACGGCCGCGCCGGGAAGAGGATGCGTCGAGAATGAAATGTATTGTTGGACACCACCCAAAGGTGGTTGTGCCCTATTATAGGGGCGTGCTGTGCTTTTTTTTCCATTTTTTTTCTATTACAACTAACATTTCCTTGTGAAGACGCCTGACCAAGAACGGACACTGCGAATGTGATATGCCTACAACAGACCATGCTGCGCTTACCACCAACACACATCGAGAACCGCATCATGCGTCATCAAACACTGGCAGCACACGACATATTTGCTCGTCAACGGCAAGGTCCATTGACCTGATCATCAGTCTAGTGAGCAGCTGCGGCGCGTCTAGTCGCTCAATCAGCTGCTCCCTTCTTGTCGGACAATGGCCATCGAGAGTCGAACGTGGCGGACCATGTTACACGGTTACCGCCAAGACCTCTCGTGTGCCGTTGGAACTTGGAACATAGCCAGCATGGTACGTACCAAACATCGAAATCTGTCGGAGACAAAAACACGTCCAACATCGGACTGTAAAGATGCAGTCGTAGCGCAAGCAAATCTTTACATCGGGGCATTGCGCCGCCAGTCACCAACGTGTCGGCTGCACGAACGCCTGCTACATAGAAACCCCGTAGGACTTGACAACACCCCCCCCCGCGAAACATCACGGCCGCCGCGTCAGCAGAACTTCCATCTGTTCTTGCAGTTGCTGCACGTCACGAACGTCGTCATCGGTTCATCGGCAGACCTCGTCTGCTTCTGCGTGTAGGTCGTCTTGGTCGACTTGCACCGGCCGCACTCGAACATGCCCTGCGGAGCGAACGACAGGCAGCAACAAAGCAGGTTCGAAAACGCACCGATGCCGTCACCGATGACGTCACCGATGACGTCATGATCAAGGCAGCGAGCGGGCACCGTCACACAACGGGAGTGAGGCGGTGGTGACGTCAGCCAGCGATGGAAGACAAGGTAGTAAGGCACGTCCAGCGTGTTGGACTCAAGCCGGCGATGGAAGACAACAAACGGCGCGTCGAGAGTGTTGCACTTAAGCCAAGCGTTGGGAAAAAAAAAAAGGCACGTCGAGCACGTTGGACGTCAGCCAGCGTTTTTACTACAGAGGGTATGATGAACCACGTCAAGAGTGTTACAATACAGGGTGAGGATAGGATGTTCGTAGAGAAACACGACGATATGCGCCCCGTTGGGCGACCATCGCCTTAAAATACCCATCAAAGCTGAGAAACGGTGGTGTTGCATGACAACGGCGTGGACCACGGTCACCCGTTGTTTGTGGGGCTGGGTTTTTTGAGTGAGCATCATGGTTGCTTCATGAAAAGCCGTTACAAAAGAGTCAGTGTCCACTTTTCCCCAGACTCCTTCGTCTTCCCGTGGAGGTCGCGTAACAAAACAAGGTGAAGGTCGCGGAGGTGGGGCGGGGGCGGCTTTGCGGGCGCCGCCGTTGATGCGGCGGTGAGTGGCTGAGTGCGGCGTTGTGTCGAAGTCGTCCAAGAGGTTGTCGCGATCAGAGATAGCGGATTGCTCCTCCTGTTCCGCCAGGGTGAGGGCATGTTGCTGGTCGCGCTGTTGGCGCTCCAGGGCTGCCGCCTCCTTGCGGAGGTGATGCAGGTTTACACAGGCGTGTGACACTCTATGAAGTCAAGCCTTGCTAGAATGAGG
This sequence comes from Ectocarpus siliculosus, assembly GCA_000310025.1. Taxonomy (NCBI): domain Eukaryota; class Phaeophyceae; order Ectocarpales; family Ectocarpaceae; genus Ectocarpus; species Ectocarpus siliculosus. The sequence continues at coordinate 53,921 of FN648573.1, read as the reverse complement.
GTAAGCATTGTAATCAGAATGGAAGTCTTGGACATGATTGGGCGTATCACAGCAGTGAGCGCCGCCTCAAGCTCCTCAAGGCGGGGGTCGTATTATATATAACACCTGTAGCTGTGTGGAACAATTTGTGCTTCAATTGACCCGACCACAACGTTCACTTCAATTGACCCGACCACAACGCCCAAGAGTACCGAAGTACGCTCTCACATCCGTTTCCTTGATGCCGCACTGCTTGTTGATCTTGTCTTCGTTCTTGTCGTACCAGTCCAACCTATCAGTATCATCGCATCATCACAGGGTTAGCGTTAAAGTGACGGATGTCGTGGGTGTAAATCCTCGTCTTAAAACGTGTCTGTTCCCGGTGCTTCCAACTGCGTTCCGAGGTGTGACCTTGACTACCTACACACAGACAGATACCTGCTGTTTCACGCCCGAACACTCTAGCTTCCGTCCTGTTACAATCTTGCCCACTCAATACGAAACAGTTGACGGTGCTATTTCATGCTGAAGTACGCGAACAACTAAACATTGACGTTGAAAACGAACAATGATATGTACTGGCGTAAGGTATTTGTTTGACGCACGCCCTCCGTCATGTCCGATCCCACCCTCTCCCCTTCCCTCACATTCGAGCCTCCGTCCGTTCGCTGACGGCCTTATCCATTGCCTCCCTCTTATCCTTGGCCATGAGCTCCGTCGAAGTCATCGCCACCAATCGCTGCGGTTCCACCAGACCCTCTCGTACGTCTTGCCTAGACAACCAACACGCATGAGACGACACGAGGAAAAATCGCACTCAGAACCCTTTCCAACAAGGGGAAATAATGAAAAAACCAAAAGTACGAAAAGGTTCGGCAACACAAACAGCAGAATGGGAGGTTCAACGGAACAACGGTGACCCTGAACCACGGCGTGAGGAGCAAGCACTCTTGTGAGGGCCGTGGTATTCTTCGTGGTGCCGTCCATACAACAGCGCAACAACACAGTGTCGTCGATTTCTTGATCGTATCGCCTCTCTTCCTGCGGCAGAGCACAGATCACAAGCGGAGCAAAAATGTTGCTCACGATCGCGTTGGCCATGTGGACGGCGCCTTGCGACGCTGGGCGGAGAAGACGGGGTTGGCAACAAATCTCACACATCGGGCAGGGAGAACGCACGACAGCAGCAGCAGCAGCAGCAGCATCCTTCAAAACGAGGCCGCGACGTCCAACAACTCTGCTGCACGCACTCTGCCTGTCTAGTGTCCAAGGACGGATCGAAACACGTGGCAGAGCAGGCAAGCAATCGCAATTGGTCACCTGAAACCAAACAGTAACGACTACCACATACCCCGAGGTTGTCGTTGCGGTGCTAAGTCCGTAGACACTGCCGGGCCCAAAGAGGTTACGGGGGGCGTGCTCGTGCTTGCACGCGGTTAGACTACTTGCGTTCCCACAGGGCGATCACCGATGGCCAATCGTCCATTCCTTCGGGGGTAGGTGGGGGGGTAGTATCTGCCTGGGTGATCTGCGGTGCCCCACCTTAGCTGGTCGTTCTTCTTCAGGTTAAATACCAGCTGCCTGGCCTTGTCGAGATAGCTCGCCTTTTTCGACAAGTACGGGTTGTTTTCGTTCATGGCGCACTCCACGCCCTTCGCCACGCGCGCAGTCGCTGCAAAGATGCACAGGAATAGACAGTACGACCGAAGGAAAAAGGCACCAATTGACGAGGCAAAATAAACGTCAAAGTTATCACAGACCGATCAATCACAGATAAGGAGAAGCCACACTCTTTACCATGGCGCCAACTATGCATGCGTACAGAAACGGAGTTCGTCACCGCAATACAAACAAAATTAGAGGAATATCGAACACGTGTGTGCATGGTCCCAAGTGAGGTATACTCAGTTCTAGATATATGCATACTAGATACGGAGTTGTAGAGACACAGGCTTCTTCCCTCGGTGGAAGGAGGCCCAGGTCGCTGTAGTCTTTATCCACTTTAATACCGGGGGCTGGCAGTTACTACTGGGACGGTCTGCGCAAGGAAAGTACGGTCATTACGAAAAAAGAGCAGGAAGGGGGTACGCGGACCGCAACCCTAACCCCAACTTAGCCGATTCTATGCTTTATCCAGTACGTTTGTTTACTCAGAAAAACCTGCGAATGTTTTTTGGCAATGAGAAGGTTTCAGAGGATGTCCACAGTTGCCGAGACCTAGGGAGGGTCGTCGTGTGTTTATAGAAGGTCGCTCCCCCGTCTGCCGTGCGTGGGCCAGCGTGCCCTCTTCGCTCGAAAACATCAAAGTCTTGAGTCAACCTTTTCTGCGCACCTCTGACGGCAAGGACCGCCTACCCAACAAGACACCAACGGATGAGGTAACATAGTAGTCAAACATGTCACGACCGATTAATCACGGATAGGGAGATGTCGTACGCACGATGCCAACTTCGTACAGGAACGGATGCTGTACACCGCATTTTTGTTGTTGTTCATCACTGTTAAATCAGCGCTCACGACATTTCTGCCGGGTGTAGGAGCTATTGTAGCCCAAACCCGTGGTCAGTCGTACAGACGGGTTCCTCTTCTACCAACCCCTCCTGGCGTAGATGGTTGCCTTAGATTAGTAATGCGAGAAGAGCACAGCACTGTCTTAAATGTTAAGACGAAAATCTACCTCTTGTGTGAATGGTCCGAAGTGAGTGTATATATACCCAAAACGACGCAGCACCACCAAGTGTGGGCACGCAGATGGGCAACCGATGTCCACCACGTAGAGAGCGACTAGCTGTGTGTGGACCGACCTCTCTCAGAGAGGTGGAAGTTTCGACCCCGACCCGCATCACCCAACAATCATCGGCCAATCGGCGGCACCTATGTTCCGTTTCGACTTACGTATCCGTTCGTCCTCCGATGACCCCAGGAGCAGGGTGTCGAACATCTTGCGCCTCATTTTCAACCGCAACGGGGCCGGTTCATCGTCTGACAGTATGCTGTCCACTTCTAAGGTCGTGCACAGCTCCTGTGGTGACCGGAGGTTCGAAAGCAGCAACCAAAACGGTCAAGTCAGATTATGTACCCAGCAGAAGTCTGCTGCCGACAATCACAGACACAGCCGGTGTCGTTGGCAAAATGGGGCACCAGTCAGAGTATAGCAGCGCCAGATTCGCATGGTTGGGGTGGGGGCAGCAGTAAGAACATGTGCACTGCAGTTTTTTCAAATTTCGCCAAGGCGAAAACAGGTTCAGCCGAGAAACGTTCAACCGAGAGCTCATTGTTCAAAAACGGTTCCCGAGGCGTGGTCTTCACCCGTTTCGTGTGCATAAAACGCAACCAGCAACGTACCAGTGCATGGTTGCTTCCCAAAGCAATGCCTACATAGAGTCTTATCTGGCAATAGCTCTTCCTGAGAGATAAGATAGCTCGAGGCTGGAGATTGATTGCTGCATCTCACCGAGGTGGAAGAGCCGGAGGTTTGCCTGGACAGGGGGACGGCCTCCGAGGTTGAACTTGTTGCAGTCTTGGTGAAACAAATACGGAAATCGAATAAGACACGAAAAGACAACGGCAAAAGACAGTTATTTAGTATCAGGGTTTGTGGAGAGTCAGTGGCAGTTTTCGCTCAGGAGCAGTCATGGAAGTGTACCATTGAACGCTCACAATCCAAAGCGAACATGAGTTTTGAGGCTTCGCAAAATTCAACACACGCATCAAATGATCCCCTCCGAGGAAGAGAACAAAAAACGCACGCTACAACAGAGGTGCATGTGTGGCGCGGTTGATGTAGACTTCGTGTACTTCAGTGAGGCATAGGGGGGTGCATTCAGTATCGATTCCGGGGCGAAGTGGCTGGGAAGAAGGTTAGTGCCGCCTACGGGAACGTAAGCTGGCATCCACAACAAAATTCGCACTTTACGTGTGTAGTGTAGATACCAAGAGTCTGTTTTCCACCAACCAAAGAAACCGCCACTTTCTCAAGTACTTTGAGCGCGTGATGAATTGCATGCTATCCTATGCTACGTATGTAACAAGGTACAAGAGTTTTCACATACCGGCGAGACACCTGAATATCCCACCTTTGTGAGCCTGCTGCACCACGCGGTTGATCACTTAATCTCCCAAGTACACAGCCGATCACAATGCCATTGCGGGCCACGACTGATCACTCCACCATCGAAGCACATATATATTGGCGTTAGTTCTACAAGCACAGCACACCACGAGTGATACTCCACCATCAAAGCACATATATATTGATGCTAAATAGTTCCACACGCGCACACCACACCCGAGTGATTTACTCCACCAACACAATGACGTCAGTTCTACAAGCACAGCACGCCAACCTTCAGCAGCACACCACTCTCTGACGAGTCGTTCCTACTGCAGACCTTGCCAACAGCGCCTTTGAGAGGGGATGTGGCCGCTGTCGCGCCTCCCGCCGCCGCCGCCGCCGCCGCCGCCTTGTTCGTACCAGAGCTAGGACCTGCGCCGCCCCCCCCGGAGGGACTAGGAACCTCCTGCTTTGATGCCCCTGAGCCTACAAGTCGTTCAGGATGAGACAAAAAACACAATCGGCAAGCACCGCAGGAGGGGGAGAAAACATACAATCAAAACCGAAGGCAAGCTTCGCAAGAGGGGTGGGTAGGGAGAGGAAGCCTTCTGTGTGACTGACCACCGATTGGAGCTCCGGCTGTGAGCGCTGACTTAAAAGTGATGGAAAAAAAAAAGAAGGAAGATCGGTGCCTATCAAAGACAAGTGCTGAGAGGGAATACTACTTGGGGTTGTCACTGGCAGAGGCTCAAAACGTTTTGGCCGGAGCGCACCAACGCCATCCTCAAACAGGCATTGGGAATAACACGAGCGCCATCAGAAAAATCAGCAGTGTACGGTGACTTGTCCAATGGTTTGATTTCGGCTTCTAAAGCATGTGCCCGCCAAAAGGCAATCGATCGCTACGGATCACGGCCAATGAACGACATTTGTTGAGCCTACCCGAAATGTTCTGTACTACCTTCTCACAAACTCGATTCTTGCTGTTGGGGTTCTGCGACACTTAAAACGCCTGGTACCCGATAGTTCTAGGAGTGCTGTAAACGCTTGCGATACCCCACAGAACACACCCTGGAATATTGCAATGTACCGTTACACCGTTACAGTAGAAGTCCCTGTTTAGTGCCGATATGTGTCCAGAAATTCACCGGCACGATGCCGGACCGGCACTATTCAAAGTATCGAGAAATGACTCGGAAATTCATTGTGTGATCCCCGAAAGCACCGACACTACATATTCAACCGGCACTAGACAGGGACCTCTCCTACTGCTGTATTACCTTTTCCCGCCGAACCCGGGGGCGACTTCCCCGTCTTCCCAGCAGCGCCGGCGGCCGCGGCAGGAGCACCCTGCACCCCCGACGCTTCGGCTACCCTCTTCCACTTCTTGACCAAAGCCTTCGCAGATTTGGAAACCTCTTCGTCGGCGTGTTTCTTGAGCTTTGAAACCGTCGCTCCGACCTTGCTCTCTTGGAGAACGGCCAGAGTCACTTCCACCTTTCCGAGCGAGCCTAGCACGTCGGCGATGCGCTCCACGTCCTGCGCCCAGGGGAGAAACAGCGTTCACGGGAATACAACGGTGCTCGTTTCTCGTTTCCACAAGTTCGTTACAAACCGAAGGCAGCCATCTACCGCAGGAGGGATGGTAGGGAACCTCTGAGGGGAGGAAGCCTTCTGTGTGACCACGGGTTGGAGCTCCTTACGGCAGAAATGCTGGGTGTGTGCGCGCTGAAGGCAAGCATCTACCGAAGGAGGGATGGGAGGGGGCCTCAGGGGGAGAAACCCTTCCATGTTCCATGCGACCATGAATTGGAGTTCCTAAACTGCAGAAATGCTGTGTGAGTAAGCGCTGACATTCGTTGAAGGCAAACCATCTACCGCAGGACGGTAGGTGGGTAGGGGGCCTCAGTGTGGGGGACCCTTAAGTGTGACCACGGGATGGAGCTCTTGTGCATGAACTGCAGAAATGTGTCATGTGCGAGCGCTGATTATGTGTGAGAGCTGATTTAAAGCGATGGAACAAACCAAACAAAAACATCGCCTATGCCCAACACTTTCATGAATCGCGCCGCCGATGCTCCGGACAACTGGCGCAAGGCTTCAGTGTATCCGTCTGTGGCAAATGTTTCTCCGCCGGGGAGGTTATTTACAGTGTAAAAATCGCCTTCGTGTGCATATCTCAGTGGAGATGCTGTGCCATTGATACCCAACCAGCGTTGCTGTTCTTCTGGTGGGGTCCGGCAGGGGGGCATTGCGCCTCAAAACTCAATACTTGGTACAGCAGCCGAACGAATCGGTGCTGCTGTCTCATCTACGAAGATCCTTGCACAATTTTGCTGTCTTTGCTGCGAGTACGGCAGAGACGATACTGCTGATGACACCATAATAGCTTGTGTGTGCTCACCGTTTTGCGAGCGTTCTCCCTTTCCCGCCGACAACTGCACGCACAGCAGCAGGGCAGCTACTACTACACCTACAGGGGGCAGGTCACCTAGCCTAGAGCAGTCTGTACAGCAGAGAGATACAGGGGGCTTGACGTCTGGCCGCTGGTGTAACAGTGTAGCATACAAGGATGTGCTGCGATGGACATGCTGCTAACGTCAAGACCACAAGTCGCAACCAACGGGACGCGCACATATAGATATTCGAATGCTATTCGGGTAGTGCCAATGCGTGCGTGTAGTTGTGCACAAACTGCCTTACCGAACTCGAGCCACCGACGTGAACGATCTACAATACACACTTGAGTCTCAAGAGAGCTTTGAGAGAGATAGAGAGTGAGGCCCTCATGCTCTGTTTCCGGCTTTGAAGCGCACCAATTTCAGAAGCAATCCTCGGCGCGAAAGCTCGCTATTTGCAAACAAAACATGGCACACGATCGAGACTCGCGTGAGTAAGGTGTGTGCAGCAAGGCCTGACGCCCGCGGGACGTTGGAAACGAGCCGAGTTAGCCAGCGGTGTGCAGACGGGTTGATCAAACAAGTCAATGCTGGTACCTCGGCGGACACTGCCTTCTCCAGCTGCCGCCTAAGGACTGCAGTTTCCGCAGATGCGTCCATCTCGCCCAAGGGCTGCAGCAGCACACAGCAGCAGCAAGTACACCGCGGCAGAGTACACACCGAGCTGCAGCAGAGCAGTACCTTGCCTATTGCCTGCCTTGTCTGTGTTGCCCTGATCACACTGCTTTAGTCGTGCGGCAATCGCTTGGCGGGGGTGGGGGGCGGAATGGGGTACAGACCGGAGAGCCCCCTCGATACAAGCAGGAGGGGGCGGCGTAGCCCGAAGCGGCGCGCATCGCATTGTCGCAACATCACCTTGGGTTGGCGCAGAGCTCTCTCTCTCCCCCTTGCCTGGAATCATGGTTCAATCACAGACCTGGTTTCACAAGCCGGAGAACGCTCTCAAGCGAGCAAATGGTAAGTGCAAGAGCAAGACCGTCCCCAGGCTGATTTTGAAAAGACAGCGTTTTGTGGTTGTGGTGTGTGCGCACGAAGAATCGCGGAGGGGGATAGGGGAGGACAGCTCTCGGGCACACGCCGAAAGGGACACCACAATGCGTATTGCAGCTATAGAGAGAGAGATCCGTGTGGACCTAACTGCTCATGATGTAGCTGCTGAGAGAATGGAATGCAAGGCCGTACGTAGCTTCGCCTATATGCCTGTATGTAGATGGGGTCCGGGGGAATGTCGTTCCCCCCCCCCCAACCCGTGGATGCTCCCGTCCCTCGTACCTTGCCATGTTTGCCTCGGCCGTTGCACGGATACGTGCACGCTGTGGTGTCGTGTAGATGCAACAGCAGTCGACTGCTGACCTGCAGTGTGATTTTCCTAAAGAACTTACTGACAAACATGCCGCCTGGTCGTCGACAGCAGTAGACTATGTACTGTAGCGCACAATTTCCTGTCCCAAACACCACGTTCGTTCAAATATTGAAGCAAGACCCTTGCTCCTCAGCCCTGTGCCCCTGTTCCTGAAGCTCTGCGTCGATCCTAAACCAAAGCCTTCCTGGTTTGCAGGCTTTCCCACGTTTAGCCTAAATCGATTTGTGGCCTATTTAAGCTCAATTCAGTCAAATACTTCGCTTGCCCGCCCACTCTCCCTTTGACCTTCCCTCCCCCCCTGCAGAGCTGATCGCGATCAACAACAAGCCGGCGGCCCTGGAACTGTTGCACAGCGTCTTCACCACAAGGCAAGCAAGAGGACCGGTGTCATCGTCTTGCGAAGCCTTTTGTCTACTTTCCCATCTTCCAGTTGCGCGGCTCTTCTGTCTGCGGACTATAATAGTGCTTTAGTCGTGGAGAAAGAGGGGGGGGGGGGAGGGGAGGTACTCATGTAAACGCACGCCGTATTATATTCAGTTGTTACAACCACTGCAAGCCCCATCCCCACAGTGGCGGGACAGAGCGATATGCCGGGTTGTCGCTGGCCCAGGCTACCTTTCACAAGGATGACCCTGGAGCTGGGCCATCATCCTTGCGTCTGCTATGTCTTAACCAGATATACAATGGCTTGCCCTATAGTTACGTACTGGAAGACAGCACATCCTGAGCGCCGCACACAGCAGCAGCCGTTCCCCGAGGGATCTTGTATCACCATGGCCCTCGACGCCCGATACGCTCTGCCGTGGCTGCAACTTTACCGGCACCGGTGCACATGGTGTGGGTGCCGGTGGTGTTGTAAGCGCTAAAAAGGCGAGAACACGAACACCACACGGCAGTAGCACAAGCAACGCCACATTTGTTACCAAGTAAAGTGCGGGCGATGCAAGGCCCTCCGGTGTGCGACCGATTGTGATGAATCGAGTACTCAAAGGACACAGAGGGTTGTTGCGCCAACCAGACCGATGCGTGCAGCGAATCCAGCCGGTTTCCTCCCGTTCACTGCTGTAAAGAGTTGAACTCATCCCCTTCGAATGCAGTGGTTACATCTCGAACGGATGCAATGTCTTCCTTTGAGTGGATGCATATTTTTCTAGAAAGCTCTCGACGAGATCTATATCCAAAAACCACCCTTTCGGCGGTATTGGCAAGCCTATTGGTTGCGCATCTACGTGTGAGGCTTCAAGAATCGATCCCGACTGTGTAGGTTAATAGGCGGCCGCTCCTGGACCCCGCCTCTCTATCACAGCAGTGATTTACGGCAAGGAGGGCCTCCCGTTCGACCTTTTCGAGCTCCTGCATACATCCCCCAGCATTGTGTTGTTCGTAAGTAGATGGAGGGCCAGATCACCGCGCCCTTCCCAACTCGGCTTTACCACATGGCAGATGTTGGTGTACGAGAGTGTGGAATGCATACAAGCCACCATGCATGTGAAAAGTGCAGACAAGAATAAACGCACGAAGAAATTGCTGACGTATTGCAAGCAGAGGAGCGGGTGATGTTACAGAACACTTAGGACACCTTCGGAGTAGTGCCCCTGGCTGGCACCATGAGAACAAACTCTGTCGCTGACGCTCTCTCTCTGCTGTTTGGCATCTCTCCGTTGCTTGCGGTTACACATACGAAGCCTGACCTCAGCGCTACCCAAAACATCAAGTACGGCAAGACTTTGCAAAGCGATGAGCTGGTAGATTCACATTGAAGGCTAGGCCCAGCGCCTGGGCTCACACCACATCACTGGGGTACACGCCACTAAACAAATGACTAGCTCCTTATCCTTTGTGTCATTCGTAGACGGGTAGAGGGCCACATGGCAGATGTTGGTGTACGAGATGTATGATACAAACCACACATGTAAAGTTGTTGACGAGTATAGGTGCGTCGATTATGCATCCATCCTACACGAAGAAAGCGCTGACAGGTTGCAAGCAGAGGAGCGGAGATGCTGTATAGTTGCTAGTACTTTGGAGTTGTGCCCCGGGCACCATGAGAACACCCTCTGTCCCTGACGCTCTCTCCGTTACTCGCATCTCTGCGTTGCTTGCGCTATACCCAATAACATCAAGAGTAACTTCAAAGTAGCCAATGAACACCTGGGGCGCAGCGGCCTCAAGACCAAAGCCGCCGAGCCCACTTCCTAGAACCTGTGCCACTTTTAATTGTCGGCGTCAGTGACATGATGTCTCCATATTTTGATGCGCGCAATATAGGATGCTGTGTTGTATGTAAAGTCGATAATACGATAATATCGCACGCGCCGTGTCTTGAGGCGCTACAATTATTTTATGCGGTATGACATGTGTTGTACCAAAGCCAGTAACACTGCACACACCGTGTTCCTTCAGGCGCTACAAAACATGGCAGACCGCGTACGAGACGATCATGCTCAAGTACATGGACCTCTGCGTGCAGCTGCAGCAGCACCGCCAGGCGAAGGACGGGCTGCACCAGTACCGCAACATGGCTCAGCAGCAGGCGCCGGGATCACTCGAGGTGGGCGGGGAATTTTTTTCTGTCTCTGCGTGTAGATGTTTTGCCGACGCATGCGTGACATTGCTTTTGTGTGAGCCCAGCTGATATGTCAGACATGTACACCGAATGGTGTGTTGAGTGGCGCCAGGGTAGATGGGACGAACAAACTCAAACGAAGGTGTGCAAGGACCGTCCATCCTAACAACATCTTCCACATCATTTTTGATGTTCGTGCACACGGGGCGTTTTGTACGCCCAAGATTATTGTTTTGGTCACCGGTGTCTTCGTGCGGAAATGAATTCTGTATGCGTACGTACTCCGTTCGGCGGAAATAATGTGCAAACTGTAACGACTACCGGTGCTAGTTTTACCTTGTGCAATCTCGTCCCGCAGATAAAGGTCATTTTGTCCCATACGAGGATGAACATGGTACGGTTTTCGTTGCGTTCTCGATGTGATCATCAACTACCTTTTCCCGCGATAAACGTTGCTCTTGTTCCGTACGACGATGCACACGATGATGCACACGATGGTGCACGTGGTACGGGTTTTCTCGGTATCTGCAGGTGATCCTCAACTATAATACCTCATTCCGCTCTTGCTTTTGTTCCGTATGACGATGCGCATGGCACGGTTTTCTCCTCGGATCTCCAGGTGATCATCAACTACCTCGTGGACCAGGCAGAGAAGAAGGCCACCAACAGCAGGAAGAAGGCCGACCAGGTATCCATCCACCCCACCCCAACCCCACACACGGGCCCCCCGAGAGAGTCGAAAGACACGGAAATGTAGACAACAGGAACAGGGGGTGAACAATCTTTGCTTCGGTACAGTACTGGGCCCTCTATAGTGCAGGTGCCCGGTACTGTGACGGTGAAATCTGCTGATACAGATTTAAGCTGGTATACCAAAGCCCATATATTCCTCGATCCTGAATAGTGCAGGTGCCCGGTATAGTGCAGGTAAAGTCTCTGGACACACCCCTGCACTATAGAGGACCCAGACCTGTATTGGCATCGTAGTGCTCTAGGGCACAGACGCACGTGTTGAGGTCGTTCGGGAGGAGGCCAGCAGAAAAGGTGGCTGACCTACTTGCTCACCCTTGCACCACCTCGATAGGTTTGACGTATTCCACAAGTGCATTGCTACATATGCTGTTGTTTGTTAAACCTGCCCGGCTGGATATATATGCGCAACAATGCGTGCATGTTGTCGCTTGGCAGATGTCGCTGTTGTGTTGTCTGTTGAACCTGGAAATCCAAGAATACCCAAAACAAGAACAAGACCCACTGACGGTATCATTGCGTCCCGAAGCCTGGAAATTTGTGATACACATCACATGTCCGGAGTGCGGTAGACCAAATATTCCCTGTTCGTATGCTTGCATGTTTTCCCGCTTGGTAGATGTCGCTGGTGGAGGCCGCCAAGGTAGGCGACCTGGAAGCCGAGGCCACCCCCGAATCGATCATGCTCTCGACGATGACGGAGGAGGGCGAGAAGGAGAGGGCCGACCGGGAGATGGTGGTTCCGTGGCTCAAGTTCCTCTGGGAGACGTACCGGGCCGTGCTTGACATCCTCAAGACCAACACCAAGCTCGAGCACGTCTACCATGCCACGTGCATCAAGGCCTTCAACTTCTGCCGGTGAGGTTGGGTTTGCCTTCGGTGTGATGGGTGGACGGATGGATGCATGGCCTCTGTCGCCTGGGAGGCATGCGTGCGCCGATCGGTAGGTTTTTCGATGTGATGGATGGATGGATGCATGGCCTCTGTTGCCTGGGAGGCATGCGTGTGCCGATCAGTGGGTTTTTTTATGTGATGGATGGATGGATGCACGGCCTCTGTTGCCTGGGAGGCATGCGTGTGCCGATCAGTGGGTTTTTTTATGTGATGGATGGATGGGTGCATGGCCTCTGTTGCCTGGGAGGCATGCGTCTGCCGATGAATGGGTTTTTCGACGTAATGGATGGATGGCCTCTGCTGCTTGAGAGATGATCGTGGGATCTCTTGGTCGCTTGGGTGTGGTAGGTATTTAGCAGTAACCTTAGCGAGGATATTTATCTCGGATTTAGTATGGGGTTAGGGTTAGGAATACGAACCCCCCCTCTCTATTTCATAGATTAACAATATTATCCTTGCGAAAGGCGGTCGGTATCTAGCGGGGGGGGATGTGTTGGCGTTTTGTTGTGTTATAGCGTGTAGTGTGTATCGTGTGTAATATTTTACGTTGGATATATGCATATTTTGGGTGTGGTCTCTAGCCGGGGGTTGTTGCTGCGGTGCTGACGGGTTATTTTAGGGCGGTTTCCGTGTGTTGGATTACACGTGCCGCGCTGCTGATGTGTTGTTCAGCTATTGGTGGCGGTGGTATAGTGGTTGCGGACAGAGGGTTTTTGTAGCGACCGTTTTTGCTCACCTGTCTGCCATGGCCATGGCGGGGTTATGACGTCATCAAACAATCAACCTGTTGGCGTGTTTGCGCGTCTGTCTAACTTATAACTTGGGGTGATGATTTTGATTTTTCCAGGACGTACGAGAGGACGACTGAGCTGCGACGTCTGTGCGACACGCTCCGGCAGCACATCTCCAACCTGCAGAAGCACTCCGCGGCCCAGGTAATCTATCTAATATATCTACATGATGTTTGTACTCGTTCGTACCTTTCCACGACCTACCTTGCCTTCCATTGCTCCCGCTCTCCCTTGTTATGTTGTCTTGATACGGTACTGTTTGCTGCTGGTATGTATGCGTTTTGGTGTTTCTTCCAGCTGCCTTCCTGAAGTGTGCCTGAACCGACCCTTTCGTTAATCATCTTGGATTTGGATTGGCGGGGTACCGTGATTCGCTGCCGCTGCCGCTGCTTCGGACCCCGTCCCTCTACCTTCGATAGTGCGTAGCCCCACTTGTTTTTTTTCAAGAGAACTACCCAAAATCGGGCACCCGGGTGGTCCGTCACCATTTTAGGGTACACTTTGAACTCAACGCGCATGCACCCCCAGGTACCTAGAATGGTGGTAAGACCACCCGGGCGTATGCATACAACCTGTTTCTGATTTGCTTGTCTTTCTGTGACCACGCTTTGACCGGGCGACAGACGACAAACCGGCTTCGGGCACCGTGATTGCATGTTGTTGCCCCTATTCTTGATGGACCCCCTCCCCCCCTCCCCTTGATTGCATGTCGATGGACCCCCCCCCCTCCCCTCCTCTACCTGCGATACTGCGTGACCCCCTCGTGACTGTTGTTGGCAACACAGACGACGAACAGGCTTCGGGGGTGGGAGGGGTGGACCAGCGACGGCATTGAGCTGCACCTGCAGACCCGCTTCGCCCAGCTAGAGGTGGCCGCGGGACTAGAGCTGTGGACTGAAGGCTTCCGCACGGTGGAGGACATCTACAACATCATGCAGGTGGCTGGGTCTGTGCGCCAGCGCACCCGTATGTATGTCAAGATTTTACTCGTGTGTGGGCATATGATGTTTGCAAGTTTTTGTGGGTTCCCTTTACCGCTTGTTGGGTGGAGTATTTGGCGATGCGTCTCGACGAAGGGTGCTATTTGTGCCTAGCCTTGCGTTCGATTGGTTGGTCTATTGTTGTTCCGCTAATGTATTTCCTCTGTGTTTTTTTTTTTCTTCCAAGTAGATCGGGAAGAAGACTCCCAAGGCCCGCCTCATGGCCAGCTACTACGAGAAGCTCACCCGCATATTCTGGGTGAGCGAGAACTACCTCTTCCACGCCTACGCCTGGTGAGTGTCGTCAGTTAGTGCCCGGGTTTACGAAACAAGTGGCTATTGGCGATAAATGAGAAAAATCGACTAATATAAGAACGCACCTCAGCCGTGGATTCCACACTAAGCTCAATATAATCTGTGCCCGGGTTTGCGAAACAAGTGGCTATTGGCGATAAATGAGAAAAATCGACTAAGAACACACCTCAGCCGTGGATTCTACACTAAACTCAATATAATCTGTGCCCGGGTTTGCGAAACAAGTGGCTATTGGCGATAAATGAGAAAAATCGACTAAGAACACACCTCAGCCGTGGATTCTACACTTAAACTCAATATAATATGTATTAACCTATGCTCGACGGCGGCGACGAAATAAGAAATTGAGCCTCGACCCCAAGTCGACGTTTCTTAAACGCGGGCGCTAACAGTAGTATTCATAGTTTGTGATTTCTGTCTTGTTTCGTTGACGCTTGATGAGCGTCGTAAAGGTCTGGCAGACACCATTAGGTTTTGATATCTATCTTGTCTTTTTTGTTTGGTTGCTGGGTTGTCGGCAAAATCAACCCTACTTCCAACATTCGTGCGAGCTTGTTTCTCTGTTCGTGGCTTCAAGGGATGTATGCATACAAGTTCTCTCTTGGTTTACATTGCGAGTTGAGCAACAGCATCGTTACTTTTATTTTTGTGGCTTTGTTTTGGTCTCGCTGACTGTCTTGTCTGAATTTATTTTCTCTTGGTAAGGACTACAACAAGGCGCTTATTGTGTGTCTGTCATTGTTTCTCCATTGGTTTTTTTCTCTTGGCCAGCGAGAACAACATGACGCTCACTTTTTGTGTCTAATTTCGTGCTTGTTGTTTCTCTCTTCTCGGCGTTGGCCTTGTCTTGTTGTTTATCTCTTGTGGGCTGCTGGCTTCAGGTACAAGTTCATCTATCTCGGAAACGAGAACAACATGACGCTCAATCCTCTCTTGCTTATCTCTTGTTGGCTGCCAGGTTCAGGTACAAGTTCTTCTCTCTCGGAAGCGAGAAGATAAAGACGCTCACTTTTAAAAAAATATTTCGTGTTTTTTTTTTTATTGTTCTCTCTGTTTGCATTTTCACACATGACGCTCACTCTTTTCTTGTGTGTGTGGTGTTGTTTTCGCTTGTTGGCTGCTGGGTTCAGGTACAAGTTCTTCTCGCTCGGAAGCGAGTACAACAAGACGCTTACTTCGGAGGCTAAGGTCACACAGGCGAACTGCGTACTTCTCGCCGCCATCTCCATCCCGCAGATCAGGTCCGTACGGTTCGGGTCAAGATTAGGGTTACAAGTTTGGCCATTAGGTGGTGCACGAGGCGCTTGAACAAGAGAATGTCTTTCCCAAAACCAAAAATGAAAAGGGCAATTAATTCAAGGTCAGGTCAGGCGCTTAACATCAGTATGTCCTCCCCAAAATCAAAAGAGGAAACGGGGCTACATTAGTACTACGTGAAGCAATAAATTTAGCTTTGTCCCTGTTTCACCAGCCTACGATGATTCTCGTCCGTTTGTTTCTGCAAAACCTATTCTAGTACTTGTTTTCTTCTCTTGACGGTCGTGGTGGGAAATAGTGGTACAAGAACTACATCTCTATGTACGACGCTTTTGTGCTTGTGTTTCTCTTGACGGCGGCGTTGGAAAACCAGGCGTTTCGATTGAAACCTTCTTGCCATGGCGGAGAAAATGAGCGCCATGTGTTGTCTCCGTGTGTGTGTGGTGGGTTGATTACGGTAGCGGTACCGCAATATGAAATGTGATGCAACATGGCTGTCGAGGAGATGGTACGGTACTGTGTACGGTGGGTTGGTAACGGTACCGTACTGCAGTACCATGATATGAAATATGAACCCAACATGGCTATCGAGGAGGTGCTTGGTGAGGGCAGCGATGGATGGTGCTGTCCGGCGTATCGAGTCCAACAGTGCAAGTCGTTGCCGTTGTGACGGTTTTAGGTCGGAGTCGGCCAACCAGCTGTTCGACGAAGATGACCTGTCCAAGCAGAAGAATCAGCGCATGGCCACGCTCCTCGGATTCAGCACCGACCCTTCCCGTGAGGCCCTGATGGACGAGCTCGTCAAGAAGGGAATCCTGGCTCAGGTAGATGCACCATTCCATGAGGCCAACCCCTTGAGAACAACATACTGAATCAAGTCGCTGGCCGTGGTTGGATGACGTTCACAGTCCTGCTTGAAGCGGACACTGAGGATTTGTGGCCGTGCGATGCTGCTAAGATACTGGGTGACGTTCACAGCCGCATCGCATGCACCGCAGACTCATCATGTGATGGTCGTTTGTTCCCTCCGGGCGATGGCAGGTGTCCCCCGACGTCCTGGCGCTGTACAACATCATCGAGACCAACTTCCGGCCTATGAGCATCGTGAAGGACGCCATGCCGCACCTCGAGACCCTCACCAAGGCCGGTGGCGACGTCGCCAGGTTAGTTAGCTTTAGCTTTCCTCTCCAACTCCCCTTGCTTACCGGTTTGGCAAGATTTAAAGTGTGCTTTCCCCTTCAACTTTCTTTGCTTACCGCTTTCTTCTCCACAGAACCGTCTTCGTAAGGGTGCAACAAGACTTCAGGGTTTGCTTTTCCCCTCCGACTCTTATTTGCTTAGCCGCTTTCTTCTCGACAAAACCGTCTTCGTAAGGATGCAACAAGAGTTCAGGCACGCATAGAGGGATTGTGGGCGAAACTTCGTCTCGTCTGAGCTCTCTACACCGTCTTGAAAGACATCAAGCAGAAGGGGTCCCTGTTTAGTGCCGGCCAAATCTCTGGGCACGAGCGTCCACTACTATACTAAAACCTATATATCCCTGTTCTGAATACTGCCGGTGTCCGGTGTAGTGCCGTGATTTTTCTGGGCACATATTGTAGCGGCACTGAACAGGGACCTACCTCTGCTGTACCGAGGATGTCGTTGAGGACCACCACGTTTGCCCGAGGCAAGCTGCGTTGCAACCCAACCCAACTGTTTCCAACACCCTCGACCCTTGTCCTAGACATGCATGCATACATAGTCCATCACGGTGTTCGAAAGAAGGAAAAACAGCAAACACGAACAAGATCAAATGTCGAAATGAAGCACAGCAAAATGCTAAAGGCACCAAGAGCAAAGCTTGAAACGAAAAACAGCAGATGAAAATATTTTCTGTGTGCTGTTTTTCGTTTCTGATTTTGCTTTTGATGCCTTTAGCGTTTGCTGTTGTTTCGTTCATCTTTGCTCCTGTTCGTTCCGTATTTGCTGTTGTTCTTTCCGCCGTTGAAACGACAAGAGCAAATATGAAAGCAAACATGGTGAAGAAACACAGCAGATACCAAACGAAAAACAGTAGTTGTGAACCGAAAATCAGCAGATGGTTGGTTTCATGCTGCCATTCTTCCATTACCATTTGTTGTATTTCATTTTTGTCTTTGCTCCTCCTGTGTTTCGTAGTGGCTGGTTTGTTTTTGTTCGTCTTTGCTGTCACTCGTTTCGACATTTACTGTTTTCCCTCGTTTCGAGCACCATGAAAGACTCTTTCCATAGGTGCATGTCTACAAAAGGACCCGTAAGGATGGGCGGTTTCATGTTACGGCAGCAATGCTTTCCCGGAAAACAGCATATCGAAGTGGTTGTCGACGCACACCGCACGTCCCGTCAGCACACGTGCCACTCCTTGTCACCTCTACCACCTCCGCCTTTATGTCGCACACCTTGCTTGTTTTTTTCGTTTTATCGAAGGTTTCGCCCCTTGAGGAAGTACGCTTGCCACCATTGCTTTGTTTCTTGGACGATTTTTTTGCTCGTATTTAGAAGGCAATAAAGTACACTTGCCACTACTTTTCGTCCGTATTAACGCCTCTTTTCTCGGAAGGAATTTCGTTGAGTTTCGACGATCAACGTTAACGCCTCCTTTGCTTTGTTTCTCGGACGATTTTCCTTGAATTTCGACGGTTACGCTGTCGGTTGGGGTGCAGCTACGTGCCGTCCCTCGAGCGCATTGTCGTGCTCCGGCTGCTGGCCCAGCTGTCGTCCGTCTACCACACCGTTACCCTTGAGAGGCTGCAGGTTTGTGCGCTTGTGGTTGTTGTTGTTGGCGGTGATGTCTTGTTGTTGTCTTCACATGAAGACCCGTTCCGGTCTCTGCTAAGTACTGTACCTTCTAGCACTCTGGTCCACTGACGCAGACGGCTTCCGTGGTACGGTAGGTACATCCGATGCATTTTAATTGTGTTGTTTTGCATAGCGCTGACCCTTGAGATAGGGCTGCAGGCATGTGTGTTGGTGATGTGCTGAAGATCATCATCAGCATGAGCATCTTGCTTTGTTTTGTCGTGCATATTGTGGTAGAGGCTGCAAGTGTGTGGAGTGCTCTCAAGATGTTAGAGCAGTTAGGTTTCCCCCTCTCTCTTCTTCCTCTCTCTACCGCTCTCTCTTTCTCCCTCTCTCTCACTGTGTCTTCCCTCTCTCTGTGTTCGTGTTTTTGATGTGTGCAGACGTACTTGACAGGCGTCCGTCTTTCTTTCCAAGAGGTGGAGAAACTCATCGTGCGGGCGGTGAAGCAGAGGCAGGTCAAGGTCACCGTCGACCACAAGGTGAGATGAGATAACACAAGATTAACATCAGATTTATCCTTGTGCCCTTTCCGTCCACAAGGTGAGATTAGCATTTGCTTTTGGCCCTTTCACGTGTACTGCTGTGAATTTGTCTTGGGACCAGCTGTTCGACGTGGTCGAAAGAGTGCCGAAAAATGCGACGTGATGCTTGCGTGGTAGACCATTCTCTCTCTCTTGTCAGCTCTCTTGTATTTTTCTCTGAAGTTCTGACAGGTTCCGACGGTCGTTGTGGGTGCCGTTTCCTCAACCCTCTTGATCTTGTCGTCCAGATCAAGAGCTGAGAACTATGGGTAGGCGTGTTCCACCCGCCTTCGCACTTTCTCTCCCCTTACAGCTACTTTTGTCCAGATCCAAACATGAACACACCTTTGTTGAAGGCCAAACGTTCACAACGACTGTTGACAGGAAATATGATAAAGATTCCCGTTAACCACCCTCACCTCCTGTCTCCTATTAACGCAAGAAATAATTTTTAACCAACCTTTGTTGAGACCAAATGTTCACAACGACTGTTGATAGGAAATGTGTCAACCACCCTGACCTCTCCCCGGTGCCCCTTTGTTCGGACTAAAGGTTCACAAACGATTGCCCGTCAACCTCTCGTCACTTTCCTCCCTCCCGGTCACCGTTCTTGAGGCCGAACTTTCAAAAGGATTACCGTAGACTTGTGTTCATGTCCACCCTTCAGCCTTTCCCCAACCGCAACAATGCTGTTTCCTAACCGCGTCTCGTTCCTTCTCCGTTGCTGTCGATTGGTGCCCTATGATCCGATCAATACCGTCATCGACCATGGCGAGAGCAGGCTCGTTGCTTGAGGTTCGGGGGAGAGGTGATGGAGAGCGACTCCATGCGCACCCAGCTCAGCACGCTGGCGACCCAGCTGCAGAAGGCTGTCAACCTTGTCAAGCCCGCGGAGCAGACGACCCAGCAGCAGAGGGCGGGCTTCTTCAGCCAAGTGGTGAGTCTTAAGTCTGGTCAGGGTTAATGAGGCAAAGGGAGTCTTGGTCTTGTGTTGGTGCTAGTGCGGCGAGAGTTATGCATACTGAGGTAAAGGGAGTTCGGTTCGGTTCGGTTCGGTTCGAGTTGTGTCGAAGGCTTCTTCAGCCAAGTGGTGAGTCAAAGAGTCAAAGAGTCTGGTCAGCGTTAAGGAGGCAAAGGGAGTCTTAGTCTTGTGTAGGTGCGATCGGATTGCGGTGAGAGTTGGGCATGCTGAGCTAGAGGGAGTTTGGTTGGGTTGGGTTCGAGTTGGGTCGAAGGCTTCTTCAGCGAAGTGGTGTGTCAAAGGCTGGTTGCGGAAGAAGTGGGAGTTTGTTGTTGGTGCGATTATAGTGTGGTGAGAGCTGGACTTAAGGAAACGACAGGAGCTCTGTTTGGTTTGGTTCGAGGCGGGTCGAAGGGTTTTTCTGACACATGTTGAGTCTCATCAAAGTGGGTTAGGAATTCGTGTCAACCCAGAACACAGTTTGTTACGGAATATCCCATTCCGGCCCCGTACCTCGCACGGTACTTCCCTGTTCCCCACGGAATTCGTGCGTCAATATATGGCATGGTATGGTAGGCGAGCGACATGCCCTGGGAGCATCGACGCGTTGTTTTTCGCGGAATCTCCCATTCCGGCCCCGCACCTCACACGGTACTTCCCTGTTTCCCACGGAATTCGTGTGTCAATATATGGTATGGTAGGTAAGCGACATGCCCCGGGAGCACAGCGACGCGTTGAACCGCAAGAACATCATCGAGAAGCGCAAGGAGGAGACCGAGCGTCGCGAGCAGGACAAGACCAGGGAAGAGGCCAGGTGATTTATTTTTCTCTCTACAAGGTTGCGAGGTTTTTTGCCTGGTTGCCAGTTGTTGATGGCATCATATGCATATGTACAAGACCAGGAAAGAGGCCAGGTGACCAGTTTGTTTGTTTTTCTACAAGGTCTGGGTCGCCAATCATTGATTGGATGCCCTTGGCATGGTGCGGGTGTTTTTTGTTCCTTGGTCTGGTTGTATCATATCAAGAACACATGCCCTTCTTTTACTTCTAAGGCTTACATCTATGCCGATGGTGTTTGACAGTTGCTCTAGCCGCGTGTGAACCCTTTTTTTTGAAACTGGGAACATGGTTGGTGGTAGACGACGGGGTGCGTAAGCTGGGCAGGGAGGAGGATCGATTGTAGTCGTTGGCATGCATCAGTGCAAGGCTTGCGTCTGTGCAACCACCAACATAACAAACATGAAACAACAACAACCACTACAACTATCAGCCACGAACACCAACGAGCAACAATAAAAACACTCATTTTTACCAATAACTCATTATTATTTACCAATAACAAGACCAACAACTTACGACAAGAACGACGACTATTTGATGACTATGACAGGGTCCGTCAAGAAGAGGACTTGAAGCGGAAGGCGGAGGAGGCTGCTCGACTGGCCCGGGAGGCCAAGCTTCGCGAGAAGGAGAAGATCCAACGGGTACGAATCATCCATCCATACAGACCTTTTATCTTTGTTCAGCTTTAGTTGTACATCCGTGTAGATGTGACATTGTATGATTCGAAAAAATACAGTATCATACGGGTCAGCCCATCATCCAAAGACGAGGGATTGGCTGTAGTCTGCCCCCCCCCTCCCCCCTTCTCCTCGTCATGCTTGGAGTACTCCCTTCTAACGCGCACAATTTGCCATTCCATACCCTCGAGCGCCAGCCTGTAAATACAGGCGCTGATGTTGAGGTGACGATATCCCACCGTCGATGCTTTTCATCCTGTCTCACCCCTCGTTCTTGGGGTGTGCTTGGGTCTTTTTTCACGGCGAATTTAGCGTTTTGGGGTTCTAGAACAAGGAGTGTACTTCGTCGTATGCATATCAGCAACGTGATTTGAGCCTAGCCTACAACAGTCTCTGACACACGTTTTTTTTCTTTTTTCTGTTGAATGTCCGCCAAATCAGATCGAGCGCGAGTTGGAGCTGCAGCAGACGAAGGAGATGCTGGTAAGGCTCGGCAAGAAGGCGGACAACGTCGAGAAGCTCGACAAGTCTGGCAGAGAGGTGCGTTTTGATCGTGCGGGTTCGTGTTTGTTTTTAGAGCACCGACGGGAACATTTTGCGGGCCAGTATGGCGGGCTCGATCGTCAATTCGAATCCACGACTTGGGTTTTTGATAAACAATGGTCGTAAACTATTGTTTTTGAGCGGTGTTGGCATCATCGTTTTCGCGACACCGCTAACCCGACCCCTTTCACCCAACCCTAACCCTGTTGCCCTGTCGCTATCCCAAGAGCTTTCTTGTCTCATGCGTTCTTGGTTCCTCGTTTTTCGGATTGTACCGCTAACAGCCCTATCCCCACCCCTGTGCCCCCACCGCCATCCCTTACGCAGGAGCTTATCCGGAAGACGAAGGACTCCGTGGTGAAGGAGAAGGAGGACGAGGACGCTCGCCTCAAGTCTCAGGCCAAGCGCCTCGACTACATCACCAGGGCCCTCCGTATCGAGGAGCTGCCGGTGCTCCGCAAGAAGTACGAAGCGCAGGTGCGGAGATCTCGGAGATCACGCTTGCTTGTCAAGCGATTGAAACGCTCGGCTGACTTGCTCGTCACGCATGAGAGATACATGCAGACGTGTTGTCTACCAGAGATATTTATCGGTGTCGGAGATGTCCTTTTTAGATCTCGGAGATCTCGGAGATCTGGCTTGCTTGTCCAACGATTGAAACGCCGGTTTTACTTTGCTCGTGGCGAGCGAGAGAGATATCATTGCCGGTGCGATGTCAGGATTGTGATATGTTGATGGAAGATCCTCTGGACTCGCCTTGTATCCCACAGCAGAACCATTGCAGCCCCCCCCCCAAAAGATCTGATGCAGGTGTCAGAAGATGACGGCCGACAAGATGAACCGATCACCTCGATACCCTACATCACATCGTAACCGTTGCCCCAAACCCTCATGGTGCTTGTGGATATGTCGTTAGGTCGCTGCCGACAAGCTGGAGCACGACAAGCGCTGGAAGGCACACTTGGAGAGCCACAAGAAGGCGAGTCGAGTCAGTCGTTTGAAGGATCGGCGCCTGCAACCACCGAACCGGTTGTGACTTGCAACAGTCTTGCGTTGTGTTTACTGCTCGAGTGCTGCTCCTTTCCCTGCTATAGGTTTCTGATAAATGTAGGTGTCCCAGCTTAGGCTCGCTATCGATCGAAATGCCTCACACACCCTTGTGCCCTAACATGCTATTTGTGTCTCCGGCATCTTTGTTGTATGAGTAAGACCTCGAGGGGAGAACTTGTCCTCGTCATCGTTCATGTTTGTACCGCCTTGTGTTGGGGGCATCTTGCGATCGCAGGAAACCGGTGTTGTGTCCTAAAGAAAGCGTACAGCAGTTCTGCGGGATACGAAGCCCTCTTGCTAACAGCGTGTCCTCTCGCGGCAACACTTACCCGTCCCCCCCCGTCCCTATCCCCACATAGTTGGGGAGTGTGAGTTGTACAGGAAGGAAAGAGAGGATCTCGAGGAGGAAATGAGACAGAGAGGGTGTGACATGGACAAGTTTGGTAAATTAGACAACAGCGAAAGAACGATCGCGATAATTGGGGATAGATGGTGGGCACAAGAGGCCCTAGAGGACGGGGATGAGATGTGCAAGAAATTTTTATGGAGTTTGTGGCAGAAACGTAAAGAGCTCCCAAATGTTGGTGGTGTCTCTAGTAGAGGTAGGAACGGTGCTCCGTCTCGAAAGGGACGCGTGGTCAATGGTCAAATGACTACGGCAAGCAACAAATGAGTACGCCCCCCCCCCCCCCCGCCCCTATCCGACCAGGCGTGGGAGAAGGACATGGTGGACCAAGAAGGCGGTGTCGAACATGTACGAAGACGCCGAAGTGTTCCAGTCCAACATCCTGGAGTCGAGGCAGGCCGAGCACGCTGCAGAGGTCATCGCAGCCGAAGAACGCGCTAGGGCCTTCCAGAAGCAGAAGAAGGTGAGATTGGTTATGTTGATGACCACACCATGCAGTTGGGTTGGTGATGGTAAAATGTTAATGTTCCTTTTTTTCTTGTTCAGGGAAGGAAGGTGACGGTAACGCATCACTCGGTGGGGTCAAGGATGAAGGTGTGGGTTAGATGTGCTATCAGCAACTTGGTCATCCCTCTACGATGTTGACAGTGTTGGCCAAAGCCTGTGCTGCTACGTTACCCATCATCTCCATCTGCTACCTCATTTGTTCGCGCGTGTTCCTCCTGCTGTGGTGCTCATTTCGTCCTCTCCCTTGGCCCTTGCACTGCTTCCCCACACCCTACTGCTGCAGGTCCAACGTGCTCTCTCTCGCATGCGCAAGGCCGAGGAAGAGGCCGAGCGTGCCAGGGAGGAAGAGGAGCGCCAAGAACGCGAAGCGGAAGAATCCTCTCGCAGGTACAGCAGTACAACTAATGTACACTTGTCGTGCCCTCCTGCCGCTATGCGCGAGACAGCCGACGCCAGACGCGTACGTACGTATGTAGCACAACGCAGCAGTTCAACCGGTGCAACCAGAAAACTTTGGCGCGGGACCAAACGCTGATTTTTTTTTTTTCCGAAGTACTATGATACGTCTTTCGTCGATTTGATTGAAGGTCGGGTCCGAGGATGGATCTGTCGACGCTTGTGTGAAGGAGAAGTGCACTACACCACAGTACAGTACAGTAGTGCTCCCGGTGTAGGGCCGGTGCGATCCAGCCGAATTCACCGTCATTTAGCGGGCAACCGGCATTACACAGGGACCACTGCTGTATGCCATGCCCTCCTGCCGCTGTTCCGTGCCGCTTGTCCATGCGGCCGCTATGCACGATACGCGAGACACATACCTATTTATCACAATGCTTTCCAACGGGTGCAACCAATGAACTCACGGCATGCACGAGACACGAGACGCAGGCATATATCATACTCCAGTTCAACCGGTGCCATCGAAGAACTTTTGGCGCGAGACCAAACGATATATTTGTTTTTGAACGACCTTCTGCATACATGTATGCACATTTCGGATTTGATTGGTCTTTGGGTGGGAGGAAGGATTTTACCGACCCTTTCGTGAAGGAGAAGTTGGCGCTCGGCACCCGTTCTTGACCTTGCACGTTGGTCTTCGCATCATGTGGTTGTCTTGCTGTGATGTGACAGGGAAGCTCTGGAGGCTGAACGTCAGGCCGCTCAAGAGAAGGCCGAGGCTAACAGGGCGGCGGAGAAGCAAGCGCGCGATGAGGTACCACGAAAAATGTTTAGATGGTTGAAACAAGATTACAAGCTTCGTCCAAAAACGAGGAAAACATAAGATGGTTGAAACAAGATTGAAAGCTTCGTCCAAAAATGAGGAGTGCATTTTGGTCGTTGCCTCCGTGGGCGCAGAACACACATGTGCGAGGTACTTGCTAATTTTGTTCTAGTTTTGTGTTGTCGGTTATGTTCCTACCAACGGTTTAATTGTTCATGTAAGGTGTATTTTGTTTTGTTGGCACGACATGTGCGGATAACGTGTGGTGCAAATTTGCATCGGGTTTGCTGGTTTTGATGGCGATTGAGCTAGGTTTTGTGCAGAAGGCTCGCGGTGAGAGTTTGATTCTGGAGTACGTAAGTATGAACTTGGTCTGTCGGTCTTGCGTTTTCATTTCGGAAGCGCTGTTGTATACAAGTTGATAGCAGATGAAGGTCTTCTTGCAACGCTCATGTACAGAAGCAAAATGGAACGGGACAACAAACCACGACATTAGCATGTATCTAGAATATCCCTGTCCTATGATATGCATTCACCCCTAACCCCTGTGCTGCGAGAACTGTCTTGACCACTGGCTGTACCACAGGAAGATACCTCTTGCAATCTCCCACCGCAATTCGGCCGTTCGGGTTGATCTGTTGTCGTAACTCATCAACCGGCCAGGACTTTGTCCCTCTCTGTACTCGCCGCTAGCTGAATAGGTAGCTGCGTCCTCTCGTGTAACCGACACCCCCGGTGCCACACCTCACCTACCCAAAACCTCGCACCCGCCTTCTGATTGGTTGAGCAGGAGCGTGCCTCCCGCGGCCTCGGCCCCGAGGAAGCGGACCAGCAGGGTGGCGGCGGCGGTAACGACTACCGCGACAGCAATGGTTACGACGACCGCTCCTCGGGAGGCTGGCGCACCGCCGGTGCCCCCCGCGGGGGCGGCGGCGGAGGCGGTGATGACAGGTACGGCGGGGGCGGCGGGGGAGCGAGCCGTGGCGGGATGAACAACGAAGGCCGTTTCCAGGCTCCCCGTGGCGGGGGCGGTGGTGACCGGGGGCAGGCGGGCGCCGGCGACATGGGCCGGGAGCGCAACTTCGAGGGAGGGTGGCGTCGCGCGGGGGGCGGCGGTTCCAGCAGCGGGGGCGGTGGTAGTGGCCGCTTCAGCGACAGGAGCAGCGGCGGCGGTGGGGGCTACGGCGGTGACCGGTTCGGTGGCGGCGGCGGCGGCGGTGGCGGTGGCGGTGGCGGTGGCGGCATGGACAGAGATAGCGGAGGGGGCGGCGGGTGGCGTAGCAGGAGCAGCGGCGGCGGAGGCGGGTTCGAACGCCGCGATGGCGGCGGCGGAGGGGGAGGAGGGTACGAAAGGCGTGATGGCGGCGGAGGGGGAGGAGGGTACGAAAGGCGTGATGGCGGCGGAGGGGGAGGGTTTGATCGTCGCGATGACCGCAGGGGGGGAGGAGGAGGGTTCGATCGACGCGATGGCGGCGGGGGAGGGTTTGGCGGCAGCCGGGACGGCGGCGGGGACCGCCCGCCAATGGGGCAGAGGCCGATTCGTGGCCAGGGCCGCAGCCTGAAGGACCTTGAACGCTCTTCTTAACCTGAACCTGGTGCAGAACCGTGATGATGCTCCAGTGAAAGGACGTTGAACACTCTATACCCTAGAGCATGATGTTTGAGCCGTGTGATCGTGATGGTGTTCCTGGCTCTAGTTCTGATATATGGGGGAGGACAGTAGCGATGGTGTTCCAGGCTCTTGCTCTGAAAAACGGGTGTTCTAGAATGTGCGGAGAGGTCGAGCTAGAGCCTGACGTTATCGGGATAGGTGTTGCTCATGCTTCGTGGGAGGAGATTTTTTGTATCTTCTGGTAAAACGTTTTGGGCATTCCGACCTTATGAAGGGGGCGGGGGGGGGAGGGGGGGGCGTACTTGCTGCGCGTTGCAGGGCGCATGGCTTGCCGTTCTTGATTGTCGAGACTCCCGGCCAATGGCGTCGCGTGTGGAGTCGTACGGTAGAGAGCTCGTATCAAGCGCGTGACTCTTTTTTAGTTTGATTTGTTTTTTGCCATGCCAATGACAACAGAGGCGGATGTTGGTATGCTTTGAGGGTGACTTGCGATCACAAGGCGGTTTCCTTTGATTTCGTCATGTGTAGGGTCGCGGGGAGGCTGATACGCTGGCCAGCAAGGTTTGTCGCTTTCGAGTCGAAGCCGGGCCTCTGGACGTAGTTTTTTTAATTGTTGAAAGCAAGCCGACGAATATCGTCGGCGTTGCTAGTCCCAAGCTTTATATTTTTATTTTAGTCGCGTGTTGCGCGTGTGCTGACACCACGAACGGGAAGGACCTTAATTAGCCGACACACTACGCAATAATGGTCGGGATGGACGCGGGTACGCAATAAAAAAACAACACATACATCCGATCCTCGGGAATCACGAAATGCAACGTCTACATACACACGGTAGGCACTCTGTCTGTCCCTTTAAGACGGTACGTACTGCTTTTGCCTACCACTCACTCTCGTCCTCTCGTCCGCATCAACAACAAACAATGCAACTTGCCGCACAACAAGAGCCATCCCTGCAGGAAAAGCTGTACAAACAAGCAAAAAGCAGCTCCTGCTGCAGTAAGCTGCTGCTGTATGTACCATTTTTCAGCACGCACGAACAACAGATACAGCACAGGCGAAAGAGCTGAGTCTGCCTGTCTGTGTCTGCGTCGGCGTGAGTAGCGGTGGGTGTGAGGTATCGATAGAGTAACGACAGGATGTTTTTTTATGTTTATTCTTCTTAATATGACACAACGAATCCATCTCCATCATAGAAAAGAGTCTGAGACAGATTAGCAATGAATTCATTGTGTATGGCATCTCGACGAGTATCGTCGCGTTGCCTGTCTGAAGCTTTCGATTTTTGCAGCGGGTAACAATCAAGGTAGACACCAAGAAGATGCCCGATGAGCACACAGGAACCGGGGGACCCCAAAAAACAAAAGCATGAAAAACAAAAGAAAGAAAGAAGCGAGAACAAACGAGTCAGACGCGACAGGCTTCAGGGAGGAGGCAAAAGAGCGCATAGAAGAAAAGCACCGTCGCCGCTCGCTCCGGACCGCTGGAAACTCTCACATAGCACTACATATGGAGCAAATATTAGGTAGGGCCCAAGTCCATTGCTTGGCATAACGCCCATCGCTTCACATGCAGCAGCCGGATGCACGGGTAGCCTCTTACTCAGCAAAAAGCGAAACGACTGCGGTTGGTTGACGTTCGATGTTGTTGGGACCCTACCGGCGAAAGGCGAGAGAGAGAGAAAGAGAGGTAGACAAAAATACGAGAGCGGAGAGAAGACAAGGCATTGACTCTCTCGAGAAGAGAAGGCATTGACTCTCTCGAGAAGAGAAGGCATTGACTCTGTCGAGAAGACACTCACTCTCGTCCCTCTGGCCCGCCGCAGGCTGTCAGACATGATGTCACGTTGTGTATCGAACGGCGATATCCGATGTCGGCTCAGCAACAGCAAACAAGCACAACAACAAACAAATATAGTCAGTCGCCGTGTGCGAGCTGTGGACTACTATCTTGTTGTAGGAAGTGAGAACTAAAAAGAGCACGACTACATAGCACCACGGACGAACTATTATCGCAATACGCTTGCCGTCCGCCATAGATGCGCACCGCTGCACGAACGAGCTGTTGGTTATCATACCTCACTACGTAGTATCTAAGATTGTGCTGCCATCTAGCTTACCTATCGCTCAAATTACGACTACGCAGCAGACTCAAGGCAAGGAAGCAACACGCGTGCCGATGCATACCAACCATGCATGCAGCAAAACAAAACAAGGCGGACCGTCTGTTGTTGTTTGTCTCTTCAACTGACTGTGCTGCCGACAACGACACTGGAAAAAAGTAGGAGACGCGCATCGCCTACGCGAGCAACGCGTGCAGCCCAAAAAAACAGAGACGATAACCTTACGACCTTTCTTTTCAGCACATTCCGAGCATATACTGCAGCAACCGCAAGTATGTGTACAGCAGCAGCCGCATGTTGTGTACAACAACGGTCACTCAGTGAAGAAAATCACAACAACAAACAAACGCAAAAAAAAAAAGGTGGTGGCGCGCAGCACGCAGGACCCTCTTTCGCTTTGAACCGGCCATTCCCATGGCGAAACAGACAAGGTACAGCAGTGAAGGCCGACTCTTGCCGGCCCCAGGAGGCGGAAGCTGCTACAACTCGGGGACGGGTCATGATTTGCGATTGATTCCTCACCGAACGGATATCGAACGATGACACTACT
This sequence comes from Ectocarpus siliculosus, assembly GCA_000310025.1. Taxonomy (NCBI): domain Eukaryota; class Phaeophyceae; order Ectocarpales; family Ectocarpaceae; genus Ectocarpus; species Ectocarpus siliculosus. The sequence continues at coordinate 24,676 of FN648573.1, read as the reverse complement.
GTTTCAACTAGCTTCAGAAAAGCTTCAAAATTAATTGTGAAACTTGCATAGAGATGGCAAGTAAACACCCCGTTCCAAAGAATATCTGTCGTTGATTTTTATTGACTTGCGGACCTTTCGGGGCCAGTTTGTTTTAGCGTACCTCTTTAGGGTAAGTTAGCCTGTGACCACGGGAATCGACCGCGTCAAGTGTTGGATCAGTACGCACATATGAAGGTACTGGGTAGAGAGAGATCTGAACGGTTTTTAATGCGAAGACAACAACAACAACAACAACAACAACATTTAAAACTGAACTAATGGGTGGTGGGCGGATGACCGGCGGACCCCAAAAAGCAAGCGGAAAAATAAAATATAGACTATGTTAAGAAAAAAAAGAAAAAGAAGAAGGGACGACAAAGACAAGTGAGCCAGACGCGACAGGCTTCAGGGAGGTGGCAAAAGAGAGCATACGAAAACCACCGTCGCCGCTCTGAACCGCTGGAAGCTGTCACATAGCACAGCATGCAGCAAACATTATAGGGGCCATGCCCCCGTTGCTTCAAGTAAAGAGGCAGCGCCCATCGCCTCACATACAGCAGCCGGGTACGTACTACACAAATAGCCTCTTACTCAGCAAGAAGAAGAAAAACGATTGCGGTTGACGTTCGATGTTGTTGGGACCCCAACGGCGATAATAGGCGAGAAGGAGAGACAGGTGCTACTACTACGTAGATCAACAGAAGAAAGCGTAGAGAAGGCATTAATTAACTCTCGAGACCCTAACCGAAGACACTCACTCTCGTCCCTGTGGCCCACCGCAGGCTGTAACGAACGACGACATCCGATGTGTGCTCAGCAACAACAAACGCAACAAACCAAATATAGTCGCCGTTTCCGAACTAACTGTGGAGACTCTCTTTCATCACTTGTGGTATGAAGTATGAAGTGACAACGAAATAGAAAATGATGACGAGAAGCACCACGGACGAACTATTTTCTCAATACGCTTGCCGTCGCGATAGACGCGCACCGTTCCACGAACGACCAGTTGTCAAACCTCACTACGCAAATAAGATTGTTGTCCTGCCATCTACCCCTTATCGCTCAAATTACGACTACGCAGCACACTAAAGGTAAGTAAGGCAGCAACACGCTTGCGATGCTTTACCACCCATCCATGCATGTAAGAGAAGAAAAAAAAAAAGGGTATGGCGGACCGTCTGTTGTCTGTATCTTCAACCGTGCTGCCGTTGCTTTTCTTCATGGATATCGGCACAGAGAAAAAATGAGGAATGCGCATCTCCTACGCGAGCACGGCGTGCAGCCCAAGCGACAGAGACGATAACCTTATGACCTTTGCAGCATCTTCCGAGCATAACAGCAGCCACCGCATGTGTACAACGGTCACTATAGACTAAGGAAGAAAATCACAAAATCACTGGTTATCGCCCCACAGCGAGCGATAGCTGCTCAAACGACTGTGAGAGGTCTTGAAATCGTCTCAGCTACCCAGAACTGCTGGTAGTTGCCGGAGATTTGCAGGTACGTACTGCTTTTGCCTACCACTCTCGTCCTCTCGTCCGCACATCAACAACAACAATAAATGCTAATTTTCGCACCACAAAAGAGCCATCCATGCAGAAAGTTGCAACAACAGAACAAAAGCAGCTCCTGCTGTATGTACACAGAATGTCCAGCTGTGTGCTGAGGTCGGTCAGCATCTCGAGAGAAGCGTAGCCAGCAAGCAAGGCTTGGCGCGGGACACGAGAGAAGCAAGCAAGGCTTGGGGCGGGCGGCGAAAAAAAGAAGACGACTCTATATAAAAAGATCTGTAAAAAGAAGGGTTGGCGCGGGCGGCGAAAAAAATGAAGACGACTCTTATACAAAAAGATCTATAAAAAGAGGACCCTCAACGACAAGTCAACCAATCTGGTCGTTCCGATGTGACGATGTAACGCAGATCTTCTTGTCGACGGAGAAACTGGTTATCGCCCCACAGCAAGCGATAGATGCTCAAACGACTGTGAGAGGTCTTGAAATCGTCTCAGCTACCCAGAACTGCTGGTAGTTCTCGGAGGTTCGCAGTGTGGGCTGAGATCGGCCTTTTCGACCCGGTCGGGCAAGGGGTCCGCTATGCTACTGAAAACTCCACAGACGGAAAAAAAAGACTTTTGATCGACTGAGACCCAAGCTAGAGCTTGGGAAAGCTCCTGCTGTATGTACACAGAATGTCCAGCTGTGTGCTGAGGTCGGTCAGCATCTCGAGAGAAGCGTAGCCAGCAAGCAAGGCTTGGCGCGGGACACGAGAGAAGCAAGCAAGGCTTGGGGCGGGCGGCGAAAAAAAGAAGACGACTCTATATAAAAAGATCTGTAAAAAGAAGGGTTGGCGCGGGCGGCGAAAAAAATGAAGACGACTCTTATACAAAAAGATCTATAAAAAGAGGACCCTCAACGACAAGTCAACCAATCTGGTCGTTCCGATGTGACGATGTAACGCAGATCTTCTTGTCGACGGAGAAACTGGTTATCGCCCCACAGCAAGCGATAGATGCTCAAACGACTGTGAGAGGTCTTGAAATCGTCTCAGCTACCCAGAACTGCTGGTAGTTCTCGGAGGTTCGCAGTGTGGGCTGAGATCGGCCTTTTCGACCCGGTCGGGCAAGGGGTCCGCTATGCTACTGAAAACTCCACAGACGGAAAAAAAAGACTTTTGATCGACTGAGACCCAAGCTAGAGCTTGGGAACCAAGCATGGGCGTGTGGTGTGCCGAACACATTCATGTCCAGCCATGAGACGCCACCAGTCATTGATATTCATTCCAGCCAGGAGGGTGTTGCACGTCTCCTATATTCGGCGAGAAAGAATATCGCGGTACGTTGAACGAGGTGTATTTGATTTGGTACCCGGGCCAAGATATGTGGTATGCATATGCATACGTCACAACAACGAACTGTGGTGTCTGATTTAATTCGGGTTTTTGGAACGAGAGACTGACGTTGTGCATGATGAACCCCAAAGAGTTGGAAAGTTGGAACAGATGCTGGTGTCGGCACGTAGACACTACAGCAGTGCACGGCACGAGTGTCTGCCAGTGTTCCTACCGAGGTCTTTCAGAGTGGACGACGCTCTTCGGCACGGAGGCAGCTCTTGCAACAGCAACGAACACGTGACTGAAGCTGCGTCACGCATCGGACAGAGACTTGATTTGTCATCGTACGCGTGTTTGACGGTGGCTAAGGCAGTACTGTCTCCTCGCAGAGGGTAAAGGACACACAAAGCCTATCCCCATCAGGGGTGTAGAGGTTTCAAAATCCGGCGATTAGGGACGGGCATCCGCCCGAAACTGGGGTACGCCCCGAGCACACGTCATGTTGGTTTTGGCGTGTTGACCGAGCCATTCCCCGGCATACCCAGAAAGGCTGAGAAAAAAACACATTTTGTAAGAACGGCAACAGTGGCCGCGCCACTAAGACAACCAACGTCCTTTCCTTCTAAAAGCTGCGAAAAACGCCTGCGATTCAAGCGGAAACCCAGGCGATGACAAAAATGGCCCAAAATGTGGGGCCGGTTCAACGCGGATAAACAAAGAAACCACATGTGTATACCACGTATTGAACAACAGCTTTTTAAGGACGTCAACGGCGCTAGATACCGATCCATCAAAACTTTATATATCGACAGGAGTGCCATCGAAAACCCACTGGTGAAGCATGCAAAATGTCCCTCCGGCAATAAAATGCCATCTAAATATATTATATTAGGACTCCCGCATGCGCTTGGCCGATAACCGGTGCTATCTCAGACGACAACGGCTGATCTCCGACAAAGGTCGATCTCCGACAACGATCCCCTTAACATTCCCCACGCGTTTCTGAGGGGCGAGCGCTTAGGAGGACTTGTCCATGTGAGTGATGAGGTCCAACACACGGTTGGAGTAACCCCTGGGGATAAAAAAGCACACGCAGTACGCACGAGAGGGGACAGGGGACAGCGTTGAATGTCGGCATAGAGAACAAAGGCAAACTACTGGTGTAAATGAGGGCTGTGGCAGTGGTAAATTGGGAGGCGTTCTCGGCTGGTACAGCAGTAGTGGGCTGCATGTAGGAAAACAGAAATGCTGCCTTACGCATGGTGGTTTCTTCAGGAGCACGGAACGTTGCTCTCGTCGTTCTTGACCAATCACATCACGAGTAGCCCGGCTTTCCCGCGGATCAAATTCGACGTGCGAAGAAAAACGAACACAGCGAGCGGTTTTCGCCTACGGCAGAGGCCGGGCGGCCTTCTCCAAAAAAGATTTGATGGATAACTCATGCGAGAGCAGAGACCCTGCGATGAAAATGGTGATGGTTAAGGTTAAACTTGGCTCCGACGAGCGAAGAGTTGACGTGACCAACGGGAGGTCAGAGTGGGAGCGTCACGATAACACACCATTCCACTACCACACTACGAGAGGTTGACGAAGACATCATGTAAAAAAGTGTCGAAATCATGGATTCGCTAAGGGGCTCCGCAGATGAGAACAGATTGCCTGTAGAGAGGCTTGTCACGAGCACCCACTCGTGACAAGCCAGTCTCCCAACCCTAAGGAGGAAGTATGCTACGGCCGGAAGTAAGACTACCTGCTACTAGGTAATGCAGCTAGGCGACAGCTGACCGTCGGTCAGCTGGCATTGTACTTGTAGTATGTATGATGTTACTCCCGACCGTACTTCCTCCTTAGGGTTGGGAGGCTGGCTTGTCACGAGTGGGTGCTCGTTCCAAGCCTAAATGCAGGAAATATGTTCTATCTGCGGAACCCCTTAGCGTTTCCATGATTTCGACATTATTTTACGAGAGGAACCAACAGTGCCGAAACGACACTTCTGGGGTAGGAGAGCGTTCAGACTCTTCGTGAAAACGAAAAACAGCAGTATCCTAGCGCCGTTCTCCCAAGCCAGAACCAAGCACTGCTGCTACATACACGCGGAACACATGCGGAGTCAGCACTGCTGTGCATTGCTACATACACCACGTCGGCACTGCATACACATACAATAACACGTTTCGGGCACATGAGTCACGCCACACACTTAACTCATCACATCAGCACTGCTATGCTTTGCTCCAAACACGCATCACGTGCATACATATGAACGAGTGACGCCATTTCATGAAATTTTGAAATTTTCTCACCATTCGTTGTCGTACCACGACACGAGCTTGACGAAGTCGTCAGTGAGGGCGATGCCGGCCGTGGCGTCGAAGATGGACGATCGAGAGTCACCGATGAAGTCAGAGGACACTACCGCATCCTCCGTGTAACCCTGGGGTCACGGGTAAACCAAGAGTTTACGGTTAAACCAATAGCATCACACGGTTAAGGTTAAGAGTGCGGTAGAACCCTTGGGTTCACGGGTAAACCAAGAGTTTACGGGTAAACCAAGAGTTTACGGGTAAACCAAGAGTCTACGGGTAAACCAAGAGTTTACGGGTAAACCAATAGCATCATACGGTTAAGGTTATAGAGTGTGGTGGAACCCTGGGTTCACGGGAAATTCAAGAGTTGACGGGTAAACCAACAGCGTAACATGATTGAGGTTATGGAGTGTGGTGGAACCCTGGGTTCACGGGAACACCAAGAGTTGACGGGTGAACCAAGAGTATCACACGGTTATGGATAGAGGGGGGAGGGAGAGGGAAATGAGGGCGCCCTAGGTAGCGGGCGTGTTGGTAAATGCTCTAAATAGTACCTCTCGCCAGGTATCCCTTCCGTAAGTACTTGTTGTTCCTGTCAATGCGCTACAATTCTATCCCTTCCGTGTGATGCTCGTACCTCCGCACTTACTCTCACTAACTCTAACTCTCTCCAGGCATCCCTCCCATGTGACACGCGTACCTGTCACTGCCGCTCAGTCTCTCTCGCCGTATATCACTTCCGCGTGATACGTCTCACTATCCTCTCACTACAGCAGTTCCTCACCAAGTATATATGTATCCCTTCCGTGATATATACATCTCTACACCTCATAATACCCCTCAAGCAAGGCGCCCCTTCCGTAGGTACCTCTCAGGTCCTTTCGGCATCTGCTAACCCGGTATCCCTTCCGAATGTACCTCTCATTAACTCTCGATGTATCTCTCACCACGTACCCCTTCCGTATGACACTTGTACCACCTCTCACAGCATCACAGCATATCTCACCAGGTATCCCTTCATCGACCCCTAAGATGCATCCTTCATGGCGGCCAGAAAAAAATCGTAGCTGGCGCCCTTCGTCAGGCGGCACGTCAAGTCCACAACGGACACATCCGCCGTTGGCACGCGGAAAAACCTAAGGGGGCACACGAGGGGGGGGGGGGGGTGATGGGCTTGGGACAAGGTAGACTTGAAACAAGCACACTTTCCATCGTCGACACACGACCTCTCACCCTAGTAGCTTCGCACCACCAAAAGGTAGGTGGGAAACACCCAAACTTTAGTAATAGACACACCACCTGTCACTACCACCCCTTAAGGGCGGAAGTCTTTGAAACACAAATTCGAACCTTCCAGGGGCTGCACAAAAAGAGGAAAAGGAAAAGGAAAATATAGATGGGTTCGATGATC
>FN648572.1:118638-145458 GCA_000310025.1 Ectocarpus siliculosus | reverse complement strand
GAATTTGAGATACCTGCAGAGGGTTTGTGCATGACCTCGTGATACTGGCTTCTGTTTGGCCAGCAGACGGTGTAGTTCCTCGTTCTGGCACGATCGGGGTGTGACCAGGGGGTACCCCCCCCCATTTCTAACAGCGATTTTCCAACAGGATCGCTGTTGGAAAATGGGCCAATTTTCTAACAGGCCGGCCGGAATCGCTGTTGGAAACTGCGCTGTTGGATTTTGGGCTGTTGGAAAATGCCATTTTCCTACCCGTAAGACGCCCAAATTATTTTTTTGGCTCAGAAAAGGACCCCCCCCCCAAATCCAATCCGGAAATAATTACACCGTAAGACTCAGCCTGATTCAAATTCCTCACTTTTTTCGGTCAAGTTTTCAAAATTCGGTGCTTTTCGGTGATCACCTACCGAGCACAGGCCTAAAAAGTACGCATGACTGAGGACTGAGGCCGTGGGGGCCGATAGCCCCCCGCGGCCGGAGTATGTACTTGTATTTCCTAGAAAACTCGGAGCACGAGTATAGGTACCTACAGACCGAGTGTCTGGGTGCGGAGTGCGGTGAGTGTTGATTGGCGGAAGTCAGCAGTCCGGCCGCCCAGACAAAAAATGAAGGGAAACATGCTGCAGATGTCACCATGGCACCTACACCTGCTGCTGCTCTCTGCTCTCTGCTCGGCTCTCTGCTCTCTGCCTCAGAAGACAATACAGGGTAAACCGCGGTCTACCACTCACAGCAGCCCACCATCTACTGCAGAGAAAGCGGGGCAACTAAACGGATAGATTTTGACATGGTGAACACCATCATGACCGTGCAATAGAATTATCCCCAAACCGCCTCACACATGCAACAAGAAGAGCTCTGCAGCGAGGTAGTCTCGGCGGATCGAGGACGAGTCACCGCGACGCTCCCGCTGTTATACCTCCCTCTACCCTGTACTTGGTGAGTCAAGTCCTGCGGTAAGCGTTCGCTTCGGAATCTCTCGCTGTAGTATTATAGCCCAACGGCGGCCAAATACACACACACATCGTAGGAGGAGTCAGGAGCGATGTTGAGAGCCCGTTGCCCGCTGCCAGCAGCGTTAAGCGAGGAGCAACTGCACACCATGCCCAGCAGCAGCAGCTACATTGTTGCAGCGCAAGATAAGCCCATTAATGCTTCACAGTAGAAGAAGTAAACTCGGAGAGGGAGAGGGCAGTGAGGAAAAGGGGGGGGGGGAGGGGGAAGAAGACGAGGAAGGAGGGGACAAAGAGGAGGAGGAGGACAAGGAGAGGGGGAGGAGTCGGGCCGAAGCTCCAGGGGGTGTAAACGCACCCCGAAACGGTGTTCTCTTCGGGTTGTTGCCGCAGGGATAGGGTTGGGGTTGGCAGATTTGCGTGCGAGAATGTCGGCAAAAAATGCAGGGCGCAACGGTAGGCGAACACTCTCAGCGTACTTGCGAGCTCCTACAGTACATGATGAGAAACCAACATGTTCCGCGGCTTCCGGTCAGCATTGGGGTTCTTCGTTCACGCGCGCAGAGGCGTGATGGTGCTACATTCTCTGAGCTTTTTTGTAGTTTCACTGAAATTTCGGTGGAGGACGTGGGTGTAGATGATGTGCACGATGATGGTTGTTGTGTGTGTTTCTTTCGGCACATTCTTGAAGCACCGGCATGTAGACAAAGGTGTATTTTTGTGCCTCACAGCATCTTTGTAGCACCGGTTAATTAAACAGGTTCGACGTGCACTTGATTGCATACGATTACAAGGAAAAACAGAAAACCAGGGTAATTCACGGAGCCGCTCCGCTCCGTGAGATTTTCCCTTGAGAAAAACCGCTCCGCTCCGGGAGAATTTTGCCCTCGGACGAACCGCTCCGCTCCGTGGGACTTCCCAAAAATATGCTTACAGTGTTTTTTTCATGGAGCGGTTTGAGCTACTCCATCACACAAGAACGGAACAAACGGTAATACAGTCACAGTTTCCAACGGAGTCACGGCATTTTTTATTTTCTTCTATTTTCACGGCAGCTACACAACAGTAACATAATAGCATAATAACCGTGCTTTCACACACAGCAGTCCGCGCCACACACACACTCTTTTCATTCGTCAGCCGGTTAGCGCGGTCGATGCTATTTAATAATAAAGCACACACACAGCAGTCCGTGCCTATCTCTGATGGAGTCGACGCCCGACGCTGGCGGCCGTCTTTCTTTCTGGCGACCGCCCTCCTTGTGGTGCTGGTGGTGGTGCTGGTGGTTCTTGTTGCAGGAACGTAGGAGTCGAGGAGGTATCGATGTGAGGAACGGTTCCTTTCTGAATGGTTGAATAATGGATGACAGCTTTTTGGTCTGTTTGGGCTGTCCTAGCGGCGATGACGGCCTCCAACCACAGCACACCGTGCGGAAACATCGGTTTTCGGTGTGCCGAACCCAACGTTTTTCACGAAATTGCAGACGGTACTCCGTCGATTTTGTACGGATATCCGTGCGGTTTCGACGTTCATTTCTGACGGAAAATCGTCCTCAAGGCCACGGTTTCGCGCGGTTTGTGCCACGGCGTAAACAAAACCGCTCCGTGAAAAAACGCACTACGGATAAAGCGCTTCGCTCCGCTCCGTGACATGAAAACAACGCTCCGCTCCGTGAGACGTTTGCCCTCGGATAAACCGCTCCGCACCGCTCCGTGATATTTTCAAATGAAAAACACCGCTCCGCGCCGCTCCGTGGAACCAGAAAAATAACAAAAAGCTCCTCGGAGCGGTTCTACTCCGTGCACTACCCTACAACAAACATCTGTTTTTTTATTAATTCTTTCTTGGATTCGGTACTCCCGGTACCTAGGTGCGCGCGAAAAGTTGCGCCCTTGCTCTAAGGCTGACTACTATGGTTCACGAGAACTGGCTCGACGGATTTTTCACACCCGTGCGAAATCTCCACGAAAGGCAGACCTCTCACCAAATCACCACAGCATGCTACCTCCTTGATGAACGGATCGCTACGATACCTGGCAGGCTGTACGCATCACACCCGTAGGCGTCCTTGAAGCCTGTGGTGACTGCTGTGGGATGTGTAGGGGCCGAGAAATGTTAAGTCCATGTGAGCAAAAGCAAGAATTCGTGCGAAGATTTCGCCCATGGGTTTTACCCCTGTCGTCCTGCACACTATGCTGTATGGTGTATCCGAGGACTCCATGATCGTGAACGACCATCGTAGAAGCTAGCGCTAGCGCTCCACCTTGGGCACACATTCCACATATCCATCGTACAAGAATAGCGTCGAGCGAACATCGCGGCTGTGAAAAAGATGATGCGTTCCGACGACACCTTCGACAGCCGTTCACAAGAGGTGTTGCATCTTTTCAGGACGTCCTCCGTCTGACCCTCCCACGGTGGGATCATGCTTCCTGGTGCCAGGTACACACGAACAGTGGGTTCACGTCACGTTTGCGGCTTCCTGCCACTTCGATGACTAATAACAACAGCGTGTAGGGACCCATCTGTTGTCGAATATAATTAGCACAAGACCAAAAAGTAGAAGCCGAGAATGAACCGAGGATCATGCTTGGCGAAACAAATAGGAAACACTCCGATTTCATATACGGGTTTTCAAGAGTACCGAAAGGAGCGTACGGGAACCCTGCGGCTGCAAGACACCGCACGTTCAGAAACACGTGTTGCAAAGGTGGTGATAGGTGAATGGAGTCGGACAGAGCAACACTCGTGGTGTGGCCGGAGTCGGGTTTGGCAGCAATTGCGCCCTCGCTTTTCTCCCTGCCGAAAAATGCGCGCGACAACTTCGAACCAAACATGGATTTTCGATGATTGGTCGACTTGCACCGGGTGTTGAGGACAACAACCTTCGCTCTTTAGTAACTTCCGGCAGGACCAAGGGTATCTCAATGAGTACAAGGTGGGCTGGGGAAGAACAACGGCGTTTTGTTTCGCCTCTTGTCGCCGAATTTCTCGTATTCGACACAAGGTAACACACCCCATGGATAACATTTTGGCGTTTAGGACACGTACCACCGGGTGTTGGATTCTGTGGGAGGTGTGCTATCTTGTGTATTCCGGGTGATGAAGCACAGCGCGCGGGAGGGTGTGAGATACCACTGCCGCACACTTACAGGGACCGAAGTTGTGTGGAAGCTAGGGTGTGTGTCTTAGCACTGCCTGCAAATAACTACCTACCGTGGCTGCGGCCACACGTGCAAGGGGTGTGGTGCTGAGGGCGTGTGATACCCCTGTATGTGCTGCTGTGGTAGTGAGCGGGGGTGATAGCACTGACACCACTGCCTGGGCGATGAAAACCAACAGCGCTCTCTCGACAACAGCGAAAGAAGTATAATGCTGCCATGTAGCGAAACATACCGCCTGGTACAAAAGAGAGTACGCCAAGAAGGCGGGGGAGACACCATAAATTGTTTGTTTGCATTAAGTACGGGGTGTGGCTCACCCTGCTGGGCCATGTGGTATGCCATCATGGACCACTGTATGGTGATTGTCATCACCGGGGTGAGGGTATCATGGGGTGCGTGACTACATGCGTCCTGACCTTAGGGGGTGCGATATCTTGCGTAACCCGGGTGGTACTTCGACTCCTCGTTTGAGATCCAAAACTATGGGCACCGGGTGTCGTATTGTGTGGGTGTCTTTTCCTGGGTGGGTGTGATACCTCGTGTCGTTTGCGGCACGCACTACGCAACAAATCGTCCACACTTGTGCGCGCGGGATCATAGCGTCGACCATTTTCCATTTTTTTCTGCCCTACAAACAGCATACTCCCTCTGGTGCTTCATCCCCATGACGACTACTCTAGCATCTATCGTACCGTGCGTGTCTCCACCTGGGTCACATTCTGGCGGGGTAGCCCATCCCACCTTCTGCTTCTAGTAGAACCGAGAAAAAACAGAGGGCCCTAGACAGTGAGACATCGCCGGCGACACATTGGACGAGCGAGAGTGCTTATTAGAGCCCATCGCCCCCGCTCGGCGCGCGACACAAAACATATTAACACCAAACGAAGATACAAAGATCACAAATGAAGTCCTAGATCGAACAGTTCTAATCGTGTACCCGTGCTAGGCCGGTAGGTATCCACGGCCGGGGTTGCACCGGCCATGCCATTGCCCACACATTCCTTCAAGAGAATGTAGACCTGACCTGAGGGGCGGCGGGACCTTCCGTCGGTCATGACCTCCGACCACGAATTAGGTGGCTACTGACATCCCAGACACCGCGTTCCATCATTAAAAGCAGCATGGTTGAAACGCCGACCGAAACATCATGTATGTGTGTGAAGCCTTCCAGAAGAATAACGGGTGGATGTGCGGTGGCCGAGAGAGGGAGAGGATAAACACTCATCACTCCAAACCTACCGCCAGGAAGTGGGGCTGTATATTACAGTAACGCGGTGATGAACTTGTCGGTGATGGTTGCGGAAGTTATTCTTGGTGAAACGTTTTTTTTCGAATGTTGGCAGCTGCAACACACACGAGAGAATGGCTAACACAAGCTGTATCCGTGATATCACCGTTGCTGCAGGCATGGCGGCGGCGAGAGAGGAACGGACAGACTCTTCGGATAAGGCGGGGCTCGCGTTCTTTAGCCTTCAAGCCGTCGATGAAGAGGTCGTGACTCGTACGTGAGGCGTTGGCTCGCTGTCTTTGTCTCTGGCAGCTCCAAGGGTGTCCCAAGCGGCCATCATCGCGAAGAAGTAGGCTGTCAAGGTCAAGGTCTTGAAGCCGGCGGAGGAGCCAGAGGCGGGGGTCGTCATAGCGGAGTAGGCGGTATCGGCGGCCCACGCAGCGGGAAGGGTGGCCGCTACAAAATCTGAAGAGTCCACAGCGGCAGCCCAAACAGCGAAGGCGGTACGAGCAGCAGCAGCAGCAGCAGCAGCAGCAGCAGCCTCGGAAGCGCCAAAACAGGCCATCGTGGAGGACAGGTATGCATTTGATTGCCTCGATTGGCTTGTTGAGTGGTTGGTGGTTGGGCTGTGTGGTCGCGCTGTGGTGTTCGTTTTGATACCAAGGGTACGCTTTGGGCCATGCGCAGGTTGAAAAATGGCTGTTATTGCAGCGCGAAATGTGGTCTAGGGCTGTGTGCATGTATGTATAAGCCCTGCCTGAGTACAGAACAAACTGCGAACAGATCAATAGCATCGTGTTGCTCCTTGAACCAACGGACTGTTCCCTGCTGTGTCGACCTCGTCCAGGTGGATGTTAGGCGGCGGCAACAGTGGCAGTATGGATCAAGGTAGGACTGCAGTAAGGCCCGGAAACAAACGAGAGGAGGCGGGGGCTGGTGGCGTGGATACACAGGGCTATGGCTTTGACAGCCCATTCCGTATGCTGTTATAGTTCGCGCATTACCCCCTTCCAATGCACCTTGCTTGTTGCATTTCGTGCCTTTCTTTTTATACAGGCTCGATATCACCTGGTGATCCGGAGGCCACACATGGCGGTACTGCCGTGGCGGTGAAGTTGAACCTTGCGTACCGTTGAGAAGGATTCGCGTTTTTGCCTCGCGTAGCGCCGGTAACTTTTGTCTCCCTTCCCTACCAGCTACCACACACGGGTGGAACGGCCACCAGGGCACAGACGATCAAGCAACTCTACCAACCGAACCCCCTTCACTATTCTCGTACATCTGTCATGCCGACCAGTGAGCTAGACATGCCCGAAGATGCAGAGGAGCGCGTCAACTTTCACAGTGGCGAAGTGGCAGGAGACAGATACGCCTCATTGCACAAAGGCGATATAGTTTCAGAGGTCGAAATCACGAATCGAATCAGAAAAAGAAGGTTTTGGTTTCGGGTAGGGTTGGAGTTGGGCTGGTGGTCTTGGCCTTACACGCCCCAGCACGCGCTCTGCACGACACGCTGCGTGGCAAACGCGCGGTTTCATTGGACGTTTTTCATTCGATTTGGTGTGGTCGAGGTTCTACCAACTGAACAGGGTGATGGCCGTCGAAGCCTGCAGTAGTTCTACTGGATATTGATGACCAAGAGTCTTTTGTTGACTATCTCGCCTCGTTTCTTGCTGCAGCAAGAAGTGTCTGATCTATGCCGCAGTTGTCCGTCTGACCCGTCGCGAGGTAGCTACGCGGTCGGAAGCCCGGGTTCGCCCGTGATTGCTTGCTGCCGCCAACGCTCAGTGAGCTCTGCACCATGTACGTAATTTTCGGATTGGTTGAATCAACTGCGTTGCCCCAGAGCCATACAAAACTGTCATTGCTGGCGGCATGAATGAGATCGCTTGGAATTGGTCGATTAATTCGCTGCAGGCCAGGCGAAGCCAACGCAAGCTCGGGGGTACGGCAAACAAACACCCCCTGCGGGGACAGCGTTGGGGCAGCCGACAACCCGCATCCCGTCTACGCCGACAGGTGAAAAATAATGTGCCTGCGTTTCGAGTTACCGGGAGCACCAGTTGCGTGTGTTCATTGAAGCTCAACTATTTTACCACTAGTCTACTCTGCGTGTCCCAACATGTTCGACGCAAGATCTGCGACCCGGTTTGTTGAAGTGGTCCCCCCGAGTTGTCCATAATTCGTTTTTCTTCCTACAAACTTCGATGAAACCTGTGTGGAACTGATACAGGTCACGTTCGGGTACACCCTAGCCCTCCTCAACTGGCTTCACAGCCAATTGGGTCATTGAATTCCCTGAGCGTTTCGCTGTGGTGACAACTTTCACGGACCTCCGTGGACGCGTTTGCGGACGTGTCCCCGTGGACACCCTTGTAAGCGTCCGCCGACGACCCTGGACGTCCGCGGACGCCTCCACCAAAAACTCCACCAAAAGAAGAATCGTGTACGTCTCCCCTTAGCCCGCGTCGACTCACACAGCTCAGGATGCCAACACGCCGCTACCTAACCAGGTCCGACCTATCGTATTCTGGTGTGTAGCACCTTTGTCAGAGGCTGAACGAGGGGCCGCGATCGTCATGCCACAATACCCACAACATCATCCACGTACCCGGAGACCCCGTATATCAGCATTCTGCCTAGCGACCCAAAAAATAGCAGCTTCCTACCCGCGACAGTGGGCAGCCTTTGAACAGCCTAGATCGATAGGCCTACGGGACGCATGTGGCGCATGTGACGACCCACACGCCCTATGGGAAGTCCACGGGACACCCATGGGGCGTAATTGGAATGTCCCATGGGACGCATGGGACGACCTACACGCCCCATGGGACGGCCCATGGGAAAGGAGGGACGTTGCAACGATGTACCAAAGATATGCAGCGCTTTCGATAGATACGAGGTTTGTTACGTCCTGCAGTAGGTTCGATCGATACATACGTCTTTCCCTGTTGTTTGTTCTGGAAGCAAGAGTCCAACGGATTCGTGCGGTTCTTTTCGTTTCGAGCGGAGACCGCAACGCCACAACGACAACAACTTCCGTCCAGCGACATTAAGACGATCTTCCTTCTCTTTGGGACCATACATACCAGCACCCGTCTACATTCGCCTCTTTACCCACTTTGCATCTTCTACTGCCACACTTTCCTCAAGCTTACTTGCGGGCTTTAGCGCCACCCACCCTCCCAAAGGGGGGCGGTTGGAGCCCCCTTGTACATCCTACTATACTGCTGTTGTTGCATACCGTATGGTTTTAGAACACACCGACACGGAAATGGTAACGGGGAATTCTGTGTTCTATGCTACTCTTTGCGTCACTACGGGGGCACTGCGGGGGGCGGGGGGGGTTAGCGATACGACGGAAAAAATACCGAAAAAATATTATTGTACGACCGGCTGGTATTCCTGCCATCATCGCCTCCATCATCATTAGTCCGGAACACATATCAATCCTGCTCTCTTCGGCTGCAGTCGTGTCTCCTATCATTCGGCGTTACCCCCCCCTGCTCTGCTGTCCTTTTGGTCTTCCGTCCGGTGTTTTTCTTGTTCCGTTCCTCCGCGCGTATTTAGATCGCTTAGCTTCTCTTTCTCCTTGTGAGATTTGACCATGAACTTCTCCGCTCCCTCTATTACCTCTTTGAACCACGGCACCCCTTCCTCCACCTCCGCTGCGGTACGCCAGCAGCCACCCGGCAACCCGAACGCCTCAGGTCGTCAACCATCCGTGGGTTTGGCGTTGGCAGCGAATTCTCCGAAGTCGTCCTTGAAGCATAACACCCAATTCTTTTCCGAGCGCCCGCGCTTTGGGTCCTTCCTCCCCACGATATCTATCTCCGAACACCAATCGCTTCGGCAGTTGCCCGTCCGGTTGTCTGGCCAATGCTGCAGCAAACAGTATTCACCGTAGTCGGACACTAGCCTCCACACTTGGCATCCGACCTTTTTCAGGGCTACGAACGCCAAGAAACAACCCCTCCTTATCAAGACAACGCGGTTGAAGAATTGACGTGTAATCGGCCGGCGGTTGGCTTTTTAACCGTAGATATACGATATACATAGTCGTGTGTGCGCGCGTCTCGAAGATGGCTGCGGTCAAAGTGTGTTTCGTAGGCCTTCTTGGGCAGGGAATAGCAAGGAAGTCGGACGATGAGCAGGAAGCATGCGTCCCCACGCTCTCTCTCCCCCCTCTCTCAAATAACTACAAATCCTAATTTAAACCCACTAATCGAAAAAAACAAACCCATACTCCTCAAGACCCTTAACTAGTCTCCACCTCACACACTGTCCACGCCCTTATTTGGGGATATGTCAACCGGAACTAAACCCAGCCCTGGTCACAGAGCGAAACATTCGCAAGTCCATCACATCATGCCCCAACATATATATGTAAATGCTACAATTGAACTACCCAAGTCTTCTTTCACTTGCTAAAAGTATGTGTTGACGTTACTTATTGCACGACAGGAGTTCCTCCGTTGGAATAACTACCGCCCGGACACTATAAAAAAACAGGAAGGAAGTGGTTTTCATTCATCGTCTGGTTGTCTGGTTGTTGTGCGCTGTGCCACGCGCACGCCCGGACCGTTCTTTTAAGGGGGTGCAGAAGACGAATATTGATGTTGACAAAATTTGAAAACAAACGCAAGAGCACCAGAAATCGCACAACAGACACACCAGACCACCAGTAGGAAGGCACCGCGAAAAACAGAAATCGCTGATTCTCGCACAGGTCGGCAGCAGAGGCTGCTCAAATCATACATTTCACTCGTCTACCTCCACACGCCTCCTTTGAAACCAAGATAAAACTTCACACCATTCTATATTCTAGTCAATAGAGCCAAAACGATGCGGTGGCCGTCGCCATCTTGTATCCACCAAAGATGATGTACTCGTTGCACAATAACAAAAACAGTAGATTCCACATGCGATTGAGCATCAATCGCGAGGCCGGCGCACAACAGGCACAATCGGGCATCAGATCGCAAAATTCTTTTCTGGCGTCCTACTATGTAAAAGTAGGCCGTTCTCCTTTGGCTCGGTACCGAGCGTTTAGAAGTGTAGTGTTGCTTTTTTCACGATTGATTATCGATACGCCACTACCTTAAGCACGGTACGCCTACCTGTCGTGTCTTCACGTCATGCGTAAATGAGGAGTCTGTCCCCGCTTCCGTTGCCAAGCCCGATACAATGAGCAAAAAAAGCAAGCCAGGTTGGTACTACAGCAACGCCGACGATATTCGTTGGCTTGCTTTCAACAATGTGGTAATGGGCTTTGCAGTAGGTTCACTTTTGTTGGGGGTACTCTAAGGCTAGGGCCGAACTACAGTAATACTGCAGCCGTTCTTGCTGCCGAGGGAGTGAAGCGGCTACACCGCTCGAGCGCGGGGTCTCCGCAACGTGTTGGTCGAGGTAGGCCAAGGGTGGACGTATGTATTCCATAGTGCACGTCAACTCTGTGTAGCGAGTTGTGTAAACATGCAACGATGAATTGCGCCATAAATGTGCCTTAAATGTGTGCGCTAGGAATGAATGCGTTGTAGTCGGAAAACCACGACGACAATCAATCATCAACATCAACATCGTCCACACCCACATCCTCGAACCAATTTTCAGCGAAACAGGGCGGAGAATGTAGCATCAGGCCTCGACGCTCGTGAATGACAAATCCCAACGCCCGACGGAAAACCAAGAACCACGTGTCTCATGTAGGAACTTGCCATGTTGGTACTCGCCGAGTTTGTCGCGCCAACCGGTTTCCCCTCTCCTTGGCGGTGACGCCAGTAACGGCAGCACAGGATCAGTGGACAGCGACCGCCGTCCCGACCATGCGATTCTTTCCAAGTGCCGGTGTGAATTATCAATCATTGCTCTGGCCTATGGGTGAACCGCCAAATTGTGATTGCTCGCTGACAACTGCTGTCCTTTGAAGCCGATAGCGTGGGGACGATCGTGTACAGTGTAGACCGCTCAAAGCCAACACCCTGATGCTGCAGAGGCCCAAATTGTGTAGCCAACAAATCCCAACTGATGAACCCGTCAGAATATCCATTCAGAAAGCACAAGAGCCCCAACCAACCTGATACTTTGACTTGTCAGTCCTTTCTCTAAGAAACGATAAAGCGTGCACCTGCCGAGCAGCATCCGTGTTGCTATCGATATTCAAGGACAAAATACAACTACAAACATACATATGGGAGCAGCCCCCCCACGTTTCCATCTCACGACAACGCCTTTAGGAATTTGAGAACACAAGCACCTGTCTGTATGTTCCCAGAACACACGCACAACACGCCGTTACGATAGCAGAGACCAACTAGTGATCCCAGCCAGCTAAAATCCTGCGCCTCACACTATCCCTTCATCCTGAGATAGCGTCACACGCTGTTGCAACTCCCCCAAGAAACATAATTACGCCCTAACCAACATGATAATTCGACGTGTCAGTCCTTCCTCCAGAATATATTCCGAGACCCATACACGATAGAGCGTGCACCTGCCAAGCAGCATCCGTGTTGCTATCGTTATTCAAGGATGAAATACACCTGAAAAGAAAACAATATGCGAGCAGTCCCCCGCCGTTCCATGTCAACACACAACGCCTTTAGGAATTTGAGAACACAAGCACCTGACCTGTTACCAGAACACACGCACAACACGCCGTCCCGATAGCAGAGACCAACCAGTGATCCCAGGCATCCACAATCCTGCACCTCACACTATCCCTTCATCGCGAGATAGAGTCACACGTTGTTGCAACCCCCACAAGAAACATGGTCTAATTGCGCCGAACCCCCCCCAGCTGAACGCGAACGAACTACATACGAAAGCAGTCGCTGCAAGTTGCGTGCAGAACCATGGACACACGAATCACCCTCCACCATGAGGGTTTGATGACATAACGCCAGCAGTGACGAACCAATCAGATGAAAGAAAGCAAACGCAAACGGAAAAGAAGCAAAAACAAACATAAAAATATACCGAGGCGAACACCAAGAAACAAAAGAGAAATAGCGACAAGAACGGCGAATTGATGTTCATCACATAACCAGTGTGAAAACCAAACGCTGCCTAACGACCGGCTTGGTCAGATAATCGGCATGATATGGAAAGCCTTCGTCACATACTCTATCCTGATCCGCTTCCGTGCTGCCCGTTCCCGAATAGTGTTCTATCCTGATCTGCTTCCGTGCTGCCCGTTGCCGGAAGTCAATGTGCTTGGAGTTGGGGGTAGCAGCCGGGTTCTTGGCCAAGTACAGCACCCCCATGTTTTCCTCGTTCACTAACACCCGACACGCTCAAGTGCAAAGATGAAACTCCGCAGGTAGCGCAAGAAAATAGCTTCCTCCAGCCTATCCCCCATCTCAACATCACACGACCAAAGCGAGACGTTCTTCTGCGTCCTATGTAGCCAAGGCCCGCGTGGTGATCGGTGACGACGGCATTCCAAAGGACCCCGAACATGGCCAAATTAATCACACCGCAGGAAAACGCGGTTGATAATCTGTGAACAATGCCAAGATATGAACCCATACCAAACGAAAACCAACTGTGAAAGCATAGAAGGATCAACGTGAAGTATCAACGAAACCCCATCGCAAAACTCGCGGTCTCCCTCTCAGCGAGGAAGTGCGATGTCTTTCACTTTTCGTACACTCAGACAAACATGAGCCTAGCGCACCCATCTCTTGTCTTGAAGAATACCACCCGACAAGGTAGAAATGCGCAGACAGCGAGGGTAAACTCGAAAATTCCTCAGCCTCACGGCACATCTTCTAAATGGTAGGCAGGAGAATCTTACCACACGCTCAACCAGAAAAACAACCTCGGCGAATGTTTGAGGTGTTTTCTGATGTGCGAATTCCCTGTTCGGTCCACCTCGTATGCTACTTTCAAATGTGCCCTCTGGTGACACCATAGACTACAGGGTAATGCGTTCTTAGTCTTTTCTCGGATTCTACTCATGGCCCTCCTCCTTCTCGTCGAGGAGGGGGAAGTGGACGCCCAGAGCGCCGGATACGCGGTAGTCTTCAACGCTGCCACGGAAAGCGCGGAAACCTTTCATTACCGCTTGTCCGTTCTCGTCGTATACCGGGCGGGCCGTCTCACCGAGAAGGCCAGACAACGCCGGGTTGTCCAAGTCCACCCCGCGCAGCCCAATATCCATCTGCCAGAACTCCAGGTCAGGAAGGACGCGTCCGTCCCCGTCTACGTCGCCGTCGCCCTGGTAGTTCACGCCAGCGTTCAAACGTACCGTGACAGTAGATGTCTCGATCTTGAAGATGGCGTGGATGGACTGCAGGTCGGCGAGGTCGTTCTCGGCGATGTACTTGTTGCACCAATCGGGCGCCGCCATGGCGTGGTCGTACCTCAGGATCCATTCTTCGAGGCTTTCACCTCCGAGCAGCTCGCGCCTGCCGTCAAGCATTTCCTGGTGCATGCGGGCCCATATCTTGTGACCGCCGAACTGCCGGCACTCCACGGGAAGGTTGGATGCAGACACAGTCATGGCACCGTCTGCCACCGGCATCTCCCGGGAGAATTGAAGGAGTTCGTCCACCTCTTGGCCGTCGGCAATGATCCGCAGTCCTCCGTTCGAAAGACAGGGCGAGACCCCCTCAGGACAGCCGTCCGTATCGGTGGTGTATGGGTTGGCGACCTCGATAACGAGAGAGTGCCCCTCTGACAGAACAGCCAGGCTGGTCATCAGCTGGCGGTTGGGGAACTCGTCCGGCAGAGGAGCGGTGACGCGAACATTGACGTTGAGATCGGCGTTGTCGTCCTTGATCATGGAGTACCAGCCGCCGTCAACCCGAAACCA
Source organism: Ectocarpus siliculosus (assembly GCA_000310025.1). Taxonomy (NCBI): domain Eukaryota; class Phaeophyceae; order Ectocarpales; family Ectocarpaceae; genus Ectocarpus; species Ectocarpus siliculosus. The sequence continues at coordinate 131,295 of FN648572.1, read as the reverse complement.
GTTGATTTTCTGGCCACGGAGCCCTCTCATGTGGGGGTCACCCCGCATGTCATCATCTGCAAGCGAAGGGGGTACAGCCGTATCGCAAGCCGGGTGGTAAGCGGCACGACATGCAAATGTTGACACTAACCGTGTACAGCGTGACCCTTCTCTGCACTTTGAAAAAACACATCTGAAGAGCCAAGTGAAGATCTACATACATAGTATTTCGAGCAACTATTTCGTGCCTCAACAGGTATTCGAGGGTAGTCACTTAAGCCGTTTAGCGCTCGAAGTTCAGTGCGGAAGCTTGAACGTGTTTTTGGTAATTCTTGATTTAGTCTAATCTGGAGTATTGTCGGAGGGTTACAGACAAACCACAGTAATACAACGAAATCATACCAATAAGAACAAAAATAATACGAAGAATAGAAATTGGAGGTACTCCGACCTCGGGTTCGTTTTGGCTAGACTATGTACAGCGCTGACACTGGCGATATATACAACATCACGGGAAGCCACGCCGATTCGACACCTCTTATCTTACCAGGGCCCGGCGTAGGTGTTGGCGGCGTAGGCGTAGGTGTTGGCGGCGTAGGCGTTGGCGGCACTGATGGTCGCACAGACGGTAGGGCAAAGAGACCACGCGATACATAAACACGGTGCAAATGTTGTGAGGTCATATCAACATCATGGTGCCTACGCATGGGAGGAGCAAATAAAGCGAAGACAACTCCAGCAACGAACGCATATGTATTATAGTATCAAAATTTACCAGGGCCCGGCGTAGGTGTTGGCGGCGTATGCGTACGTGTTGGCGGCGGAGGGGTTGGCGGCACTGATGGTCGCACAGACGGTAGGGCAAAGAGACCACGCGATACATAAACACGGTGCAAATGTTGTGGGCTCGTATCAACATCATGGTGCCTATGCATGGGGGGAGCAAAAAAAGCGAAGACAACTCCAGCAACGAACGCGTATGTATTATATCATCAAAATGGACGGCTAGACAGCAGTAGTTCAAACTTCACACACTCACGGCCTCTTGTGCCTGTTTACCCACCAAAGGGAGCAGACGCAGATAACTGGCAGTGGTAGTAGATCGTTCACGCGAATTACACAGTAAAAGAAAAGGACACGTTGAATAGAAAGTTGGCTACATGGTTCCGGCGCGATGTCCAAGGAGGAAGCGTTACATCAACACCAGTCGGTGGCAAGAAACGGGCCCCGCCGACATATTCCCACCTGGTGGGGGTGAAGGCCCTCCCCCTGTAGGGTACGGTGTAGGTGCCGGCGTCGTGCTGGGTTGTATCGTGGGTGTCGGCGTGGGGTATGGGTACGGCGTAGGGTACGGCGTGGGGTATGGCGTAGGAGGGTACGGCGTAGGGTATGGCGTAGGCGCTGGTATGGGTAACGGCGTAGGTGCTGGCATCGGCGTCGGCGTTGTCGTTGTTGGTAGCACCAAGGATAGGAAACAGGAGAGACATTCGTGGGGCATGAACACGGGGTCAACAAAATAAAGACACAAATCCATCATTTTGAAAATCGTGTTGAGTTGTTCGTCATGATACCGGAAAATAGTATCATCATGGCCATCATCGCCTGAGGGCTTCTGAATATCCTGTTCGACATGGTTCCTAGCACTTGCTTGCGCTCCACAGCAATCTTCGCATTTGACCACAGGACCTCTGTACCGGTACGTTCAATACGCTTGCTTCCTTCACGTACCGGCAGCAGAGAACTCAACACATGATACAGTGGAGCATCTCCGCAATGGGCCACCACTTTTCGAACACGTCGCTTGAAGTAACTCTCTCGGGCAAGCATCCCCGATGCGAACAAAGTCGTCGACAGTAGCGAATCCTTCCCCCGTGTGTCAGCGGAAAATCTGCTACGTCCGAGCGTTTAGGCGGCGTCACATACCGGAGCCCACTAACGAAAATTCTAAAACGCGCTGTCTTACCTGAACCGCAGCAAAAATCTTCAGACCATTTAAGGCTGCTGCTGGTACCGTCGCCGCAGTCGACATCATCGCCAACGTAGGGCAGGTTCGGGTCCTCGCATTCAATTATCTCGTTCGTCACGTCCCACCCGTATTTCCATCCGCAACAGAATGCCGCAGGATATGACAAGCCGTCGGAAACGATGACGGAACAGACATACGTGTGAGAATTTGGAGTCTGACACCAAGCGATGGTTGTAAACAGGTCGCCCCGGTGGTCTAGTTGGTATCCTCGAAACCTTCCAGAGGTCAGGTCAGGGGTTCAAATTCCGGCGTAAGCGAACTTTTCTTGCAAAGTGAGTTTTTCTCTCGCTTACGCTCCTGGCCCAGTGGATAGCGTGTACACAGAGGGAAGAGAGTACTGAACTCTTCTCGCATCAAAAATCGCATGCAAAGTACCGCAGAAGGGAAGCGTAGAGAGGGGCTCTTCTGTGTGCCCACGGGTTGGAGTAAACGGCACTAGTGCTGTGAGCGCTGACTTGAAGTGAAGACAAAAAACAAACAAAAAAAAAACAGGGCGTCTCACGGGGGTCTCCCCCGCGTGGACCCTACCTACACCCATGCCTCTTTTGCTGCGTTCCCCAATCCCACCGGTATTGTCGGGAACGCGTGTCAGGCGTCTTGAACGAGCGGGCACATTGATTTGCACCTCAGTCCTTATGACCGTTAGTGAGAGATCATGGACACAAATAGCTCAGAAGTCATACCCGTGCAGATCACGCTTTTTGAGGCTGATTTTGCCATGGTTTGGGTTGAACTTGAACTTGAGACTCGGAGGTTTACTGGTCTGGTAACGCTAGTCAGCGCGTACAAGGAAACCGAGCTTATCGTGATGCTCGGATAGCTTCGGCCGAACGAGAACTTGCTCGGAATCATGCCGAACGTTTCATTGCTCCTGGGTACGAGTTGGTTTCGACATTTGGTTGGCTCGCTTCTCTGTTTCTGTTTTGCCTGTCGGAGCCTACATTTGGTACAATGCTTTGGATGGACTTTGGTGGCTTGGGCAGATTAGTAGTTTCGTAACAGGCCAGTACATTGTTCGATTTTTGGACACCCCCGGCCCTCGAAAGCTTTCTCTCCCAGAGTATACTTACTCCACGGTTTTGGATGCTCCTTGTGGTTCTTGGTGCTTGCAAAAACACCGTACTCGTGGTTTGACCAACCCTTCCACGGATGATGGCGTTACGTCGCCAACACCAGGCGTTGTGGTACAGCTGGCTGTTGCCCCATCTGGATCTGTGCTTTGATATCATGCCGCCTACGGGCCGCTACATGTTTACATGTTTGTTTGTGTATTTTTCTACATCGTACGCAGTGGTACGCTAGCGCTTGTTTGGGTGGTGTGAGCGTCTTCTATTGTTGCAATAGTCAGCCCGACCTTTGCGTGCCCAACGCGACCGAACCCCATTTTGATTCAGACTGGTTCCGACGTTGGCGATGTGATTCTCAGTAGTCATCACTGTGTGGTGTGGGGATGGTTTGGAGTATTTATCGGGGATGAACTCTTTTCTCCGACCCCAGTTGCTTTTATTTTTCTTATTTTGTCTGATTTAGAAAGTCGCATCTTCGATCTTTATTTATTTGAGGTTGAGTATTGGATTGAAGATAAAGTATCTGCATCTACGACTTCCCAGGGTGGGCTAATGTAATGGAGCAACTTGTGTATTTGCATTGTACGAGCGTTTCATGAACGTTGTATGAGCGCTTATTTCTCTGTTCCTCCATAACATAAGCTTGTGCTTACTTTGGACTGTACCCTCATCCTCTGGGGGAGGTGGAGGGGGGGGGGGGGCGCATGGCCTCTATTTTTCAGGGGGGGTTCGGGTACGGGTTGGGGATCGGGTCTATGTGTACTGCATTCTGGAATTGTCCCCTCACTATAGCTACTGTGGATTTTCAATATACAGCTATCCTCACTCAACGCGTCTATGTGGCCGAATCTCCGATACAAATCAACCTGTGGGGTTTCAGTATGCAGTGTTCCTCACTCCATGCGTCTATGTGTCCGGCAAATCGCAAACATCACTCAACCCGTGGGGTTTCAGTATGCAACTATCCTCACTCAACCCGTCTATGTGTCCGGCAATCGGAAACATCACTCAACCCGTGGGGGTTCAGTTTGCAGATATTAAGGAATAATAAAAACACACAGAAAGACTACCCATTCGAGATATACCCACAGTCGAACGGGATGTGGTGGAGTCTTTTCAGTGAGTGGAGGGAAACCGGCTGGGTACTGGACTTATTTCGAGTATTTTAAAGTCTGTACACTGATGATTTATATCAGTGATGCCAGCTGGTGCTAAGTACAAAAACATCTGTATAGGTAACTTACATTTTACAATACATCCCCTGTAGTTCTCTACTGGGTCAACGACAAAATATCGGGGAGAATCCCTCCGTTGTGTCGTGTATTGTAAAATATAACCTTCACAGGGAACACGGCGCAGTGTCTATTGACAGATTGCTGGTTTATTAGACACATTAGGAATAATATTGTAAAAATCATGGAAGGAGGAACGAAGTCTACAGCAAAACATCACCAGCCCTACATCACTCGTTTTTCAAATCTATAGATTTTTGCCCCCTGGTACTGACACTATTGGGATCCCACGTGGGACGTCCCATGGGACACGTAGGCCGGCCTGTGGGACACGCGGGCCGGCCCACGGGGCAGGTGGGACATCCCACCTGTGCCATGGGACGGCCCATACGGACGCATGGGACACGTGGGACGTCCCGTGGGACACGTGGGACTTCCCATGGGACATCAAATCTAGAACGTGGGACTCGTGGGACGCCCCATGGCACCACGCTAGGGACGTCCCACGCGGCGCTCGAAAACAGGCGTGGGACGTCCCAGCCGGTCTCCTCTACGGTGTTCCACTGCTGTCCCACAGGCGTTCATAATAATTAGCTATATTTATCAGCTGATTTAGTGCAAGATAAGAGAATACCCGAATACGATGCATGAATAGCGAGTTTGAATGTTAACGCTATCTTTCGAACTCACTCGTGTTGTTGGAACAGGGAGGTGGGCGCGCAATGGGCCATGCGTCTTGAGGAACCCTTCTCTCAGCGTGCCCGCTCAACCCTTTCGGGTCTACCGGCGCCCTGAGATACAATAGATTGATCATTTGGGAATGCTGGTGCTTTGGCATGCCATGGAGTCGCCGCCCTGTTTCCCTCCACGCCAGGTGTTGGCAAGTCCATAGGTAGGTGTGCCTTTAATTTTCGAATAGACCCAATGAAAAGACGTTAGAACCAGCGGGAAAAGTCCAGGTAGGTCCCTGGACCGGCTAAATTTCGATAGTTGCGCATAGCTCTAGTGTACGTAAATGCGAATGCCACCACGAATGAATGTCTCCCCGTGTCCTTTCACAGTGACACACATCAATAGCTGCACGTACATCCCCTGAAGCAAAAAGACGGGAGGACTGCAACAAGGTGCATTTGAAGGCCAACCAGGCTAGGAGTGGTATCCCGTTCGACTGTGGGTATATCTCGAATGGGTAGTCTTTCTGTGTGTGATTTTATTGTTCCTTAATGCCACCCAACGTCATTTCCTTTGCCCCGCATGTTTTCGTTCCCTCTACATACAGGTGTGCCTCGTACGACTGGTTTTTAGTATGCCACTCTGGGAGGACCTGACTGAGCAATGTTACCGCCAAGCCGGACGGCGCCTTTCGGAACCACACGGAGTCTGAAATCATGGTTTTTATTCATAAACTCCACAGCCACAACCACATGCGACGGTTGCCCGATGGCCGGCCCGCGACTGAGAGAATGCGTCGTCAGTTCGAACGCTCCTTCAGGGAACAGTTCTCGCTCACCGACCACCAGTACGATACCATCACCAGAATATTCGACCGTTGTTCGATCGGGGACATGCCGGGTTCGGTATCAGACGCCGTCCCCCCACCCGCCCACGGCGTATGCCCACGGTACACGAGAAAATGCTTCGCCTCCGACACGCAAATGTGCTGTGGCCACACGCTGCGATCGCGCTTGGTGCATGCGACTGTGTACGAGCGGGACGGTTGCTACCCTGCTTTCTACGCCGTCAAGAACTGTAGAGGCGGTTGCGGAGCGAGGTATATGTTCGACAAGCGGGTTGTAGAGGAATGGGTCGGACTGCTCCTGGCATGTATACAAGTCGTGGGACGACAGGAAGCTGCCGGATTTCATTGCTTCCAAGTCGGGACACTTCGTCATCAGCTCGTCGTTCCTCCGGGACGCGGCGATAAACCAGAAAACCAGCAAGTACGTCCTTTCCTTACACGTGAGTATACAGGATGCTACCTGCACCCACGTTACACATGGAAATACGCAAATTTTTGTGCGTAGATGTTGAGAAGCACGCTGACCCCTATACTTTCTCCTGACCGGTGGTCTACCCCTATACTTTCGTCTTTTTGAACGCCAGTAGTACAACTTGTTGAGCCGATGTCTCGGCCGGGGATGTATTTACAGTCTGTGCCGAAGGCGCTGTCTCCGCCCTTGTCATCATCTCTCCCACGCCTGCTTCGAACATTAGGGCTCGCTGGAGAGACATCCAACCCTTGTAGTACGTCGGCTTTTCCGCTGAACGGCGCGTATCCCTTCAGGATACGGATTACGGACAACACTGTGACTCGATTTGGTTTACCTACCACGTTGGCTCATTACCTGTTGGGCAAAATGGGTTACGCTGTGCAGCGAGGGACGCTGTCTTCTGGAGCTGCTGGTGTTGTTCGTGCGAGGTGTAGGTAGTGATAACATAAAGTTTCGAAGCGCGATGACTATACTACTTAGCGCTGACTGGTCGTTTAGTGGTCATCGTGCCTACGAGCAGTAGATATCCGTGCGGGCGACGTTGCGTACTGCGCAGGGGATGTATACCCCGCAGAAACACGTGTTTGACGACTAGCAAACGATCAGCGCTGACTAGTACGCCTGGTACGCCCACGGCGCCTCCCGTCCCACTTCTGCTCTGTTCGATCCAACCCCGGTTCCCCACACCCGTACAGGGCCGGCTTGCAGACCTTCGCGGAAATCCACAACCGCACGGTGAGGCACGAAGGCGGTTCCAGGACGGTCCCGCTCACCGGCTCTGGCCCTGTTTGCGGCACTCAAGCACAAGCAGTGCAAAGGTAAGGCCCGGGGTTATCACCGAAGGTGTCGGGTACACTAGACGCGTTTTCGCTCGTCAGTACCATGGGCCACATCACACGCTAACATTCTTACTGAAGTAGACCCTTCATCGCCTATGTGTGGATGTAGCGGCTTGGAATTTGAAGCACTCCGTTCGCTCGTGCGTTCACTTGAAGCGGCCGAAATCTTTCACGCGGATTTAAATGTTGCGTCGAAACGGACCCTTTCCGAGCACATATGGTTGATGCCAACATTTGACAACACGGAATCCCGCCGACACCCCCTACCAATATTACCTGGGAGGGTGAGTTGCGTCCTTCGCCGCGCAAGAATAACGTTAGCTAAACGCCGTAAGCCCAAAGTAGTGTAATCTAAACGCCATCGTAACAATGGCCGAGCTTTCCTGTCCACGAACATATATGAACGGAAGATGTAGTTTCATGTCTTGGCTTCGTGTCCCCACACGCTCGGTTGTCAAGCCCTCGACCACATCAAGTCGGCGATGTGGTCCGCCAAGTCTCGCGGATGGATTCACGTCACATTCGTAAACGCTCCGTGTGAAAAATCCGTGACGAAACTAACACCCCGATTCACCGCTGAGGGACTTGGCTTCGGATGTTCCCTAGACAAGCTTGTCAAAACCGTTCGAGTCGTAGCAAACGTGAGTCATTCCATTCGGTACTCTCCTTCATTTCCAGCATGCCGGGTTGTGACCTAGGCCGATTGAGGTCCGGAGAGTCTCTTCTCGCAGCCAGGGGTGGTTTTTTGCTTCTCTATCGCTCGCTTGTCATCCCCTTTGTAACGGCCCAAGCCTTCCCCTGACGATCGCCCGTAGGCCGCAAACAATACCACACCCCCTGGACCGATTCTCAAATATCGGTTTCTACACGACGGAGAGGATGCCGATATCAGGGTGAGTCTTACGGTGTGATTATTTCCGGATTGGATTTGGGGGGGGGGGGGCTTTTCAGAGCCAAAAACCATTTGGGCGTCTTACGGGTAGGAAAATGGCAATTTCCAACAGCCCAAAATCCACCAGCGCAGTTTCCAACAGCGATTCCGGCCGGCCTGTTAGAAAATTGGCCCTTTTTCCAACAGCGATCCTGTTGGAAAATCGCTGTTAGAAATGGAAGGGGGTACCCCCTGGTCACCCCCCGATCGTGCCAGAACGAGGAACTACACCGTCTGCTGGCCAAACAGAGGCCAGTATCATGAGGTCATGCACAAACCCTCTGCAGGTATCTAAAATCCAGGGCGTTCTGCGTCGTGTTGGCCGCACATGGGCCAACAACGCCAACCCTGCCACAATGCTCTGCTTACGTTCTTGCCTTTGGGCCGAAAAGAGCCGTTTTTGCGCCTGCTGCATGTGTGACGCCATCAAAACGCATGCCAGAGAGAGGCCTTAAGCCGTCGACATCCACAAACTGTAGCCAATGGCGTGTGTTCATACTCATGCCCTCTGCTCGCATACCAGAAACAGAGCGTGTTGTCTAGTTTTGATTGCACACGGCCTGCAGACGTGAACCAAAGTGTGTTGCGGTGTTGACTTTTTGGTATGTTTTCTTCTTCCGCCGCGTGTTTGCTCCGTGTGTCACCCGCGACCAGTCAAAAACGCATGCCAGAGAGAGGCCTTTGGCCGACGACATCCACGAACAGCAGCCAGTGGCGTGTGGTCGTACACACACCCTCTGCTCGCGTCCCAGAAACAGAGCGTACTGTCCAGTTTTGATTGCACACGGCCTGCAAACGTGAATCGACGTGTGGTTCGGTGTTGCCTTTTTTGGACGTTGCTCTCTACCGCTTGCTCCGAGTCGAGTGTGATCAGTGTACAACGCATGCCATCAGAAAGAGGCCTTTGGCCGACGACATCCACAAACTGCAGCCGCTGGCGTGCGATCGATCGGGCTCCCAAATAATCTTATATATGGATTCACTGTTATAAAAGTGAATATTTGACTGTTATAACAGTGAATTGACTGTTATGACAGTCGGCTCACTCCTATAACAGTCATCGTTATTTCACTGTTATGACAGTCAGTTCACTCACTTTCTTATGAAAGTGAGGTGTCAGTTCACACATTGTTATAACAGTCAGCTGACTCTTGTGAAAGTGAGGGTGGGTGGACATTACTAACAGTCAGTTTGGGGACTTTTATAAAAGTGAAACGACTGTCAGCTGACCCTTATAAAAGTGAGGTGATGGCGGCGGGCGGGGGAGAAGCAGCCGCCGCCGTCGCCGCGGCTGCTGCTGGGAAAGCAGCGGCTGCCATGCCTTCGGCGACGGCGGAGGGAGGGGGGGGTCTGCGGCAGCGGGAGAGGGCCGTGCGAAGAAGCCCCCGAAACGCAAGAATGACCAAGACCACGCCGTCAAAGCCGCGAAGAATCAAAGACGACAAGAAGAAAAACGCCGAGATAGCAGCCACCGCCGTACGCCAGATATCGGACGCCTCGAAGGCAACGTGGAGGGCGTCTATGGCGGCACTCGAGAAGCAACAGAAGTCTAGGAGCGAGCGAAAAGCGATCAAGAAGCACGCCGCCAACTCTGCCGCCTCCGCTGCTATTCAGGTGCGACCCCCCTCACACTCACACGTTGTTTTGTAGCAGCCGTGTGTTTCTTGTCTGGCCGTGCTTGGAATGGATGTGGTTCTTGTCTGGCCGTGCTTGGATGGGTTGCGTGTTGCACGTTGTGGTTCCGCGTCAAACCTACTCGTCCTTTTCACCATTCTGTCCTCTCCCAGTATTTTTCGCAAGTTTCCTTTTTGCCCGTCCTTCCAGGCGCCGACATGTACTAATGTAATACTCCGTATCATTTTGTTTTCGTCGGTTGCGTCGCTTCCAGCCAGCGAATGAATTCCACGAGGCACGAGAGGAGAAGAAGACGGAAAGGAAGAACGTTGCAGCGGGAGGCACCGGCGCTGAGGCCACGGCGCGGGCTTCGACGGCGAGTGGGTCAGGGAGCGGGGGCGCGCCGGATCACGAGGTGGGTTCCCCGCAGTGTTTCCCCTCGGTTTTTTTGGTCGACAGACACTAGGGTCACTCTTTGCGCAGCTCTCCTTCGTGCTCGTTGTGGAGCTGCGTCTACTTTGGGTGTGCGCGTTGATGGAAATGCTAACTACGCCCCCACACGCCATTCTCCATTCTCGCTTCCGCGAAAGATGTACCATCTTCCGCAATACTTCCACACTCCATGTGCACCATCACCATGCACGCATTGTTCAAACCTACAGTACGCGACAAATGTCCCACTTTTATCGTCGGCGCTTGTCCCATTTTCATGCACGGGTGTAGAGGATCTTGAACTTTTCAAAACAGAGAAATTGCTGTTGCGAAAGCGTATCGAAGAGTAAAGTAGCATGGCCTCGCAAATATATATTGCGTATGTTCGGGCTGATGTACCCCCCTGGTTCACTTGTTTGAAAAATATTTGCACGCTGTGCGCGACGCTGCTCTGTCGCAGCTTGCCGAAATTCGTTTGCTCCAGGCCCGACTCAAGGCGGCCGAGCACGCGGCCGAGATCAGTCGACTAGAGCGCGCAGTGGTCGGCGGTGGAGATGGCCTCTCTGCCAGCGGCAATCACGACCAGGCCGCCTCCACGGGGGAGCCGTCGGCTGGAGACGCCCAGGGTGCAAGCGGTGAGAGACTAGGTCTTCAATATAGATGGGGCGCCATCCTCGGTTCCCTAGAACACTGCCCTACGCTAATCATTACATGGTGGTTCGTTTGTTCGCCGTGTGATATGAGCAGTATCCAGATCCACCGCGTTTGTTTGTTTTCTTAGTCATTGGGAAACCTCGCTTTGGGCACCGGCGTCCGTGCGGGCCCCGGCCCTGCGTGTGCTCCCGCCATGTTTGGTCCACCGATTGTAACAGCCGTCCCTTTTGATGGGTTTCGTTTGTTTGGTTGCGTGGGAATGTTAGGGTCGGAGGGTGTCGAACCTTTACCTTTATATGTTTTCGTGCGGTCAGGCGTTGACTTTGCGTCGGACGGACAGCTATAGTCATGACACTAGACACCTTAAATCACTTGACCAGATCACATTTCTCACTGCTTGCGATTGCCCTTCTTGTCGGCTTTGAAAGTATTAATATTCATAACAATAGACTTATGCGCCAATCCTTACCTCTATATTATCCCCCAACTTGCATTGATTCTCCAACTTGCAGGGGCAGACGCCAATATGGAGGAGGAGTGCCGCGGCGAGGGCGGCGGCGACGACGACGACGACGACCCCCCGCTGCGCAAGTTTGCCTCCAGTGTGTCCGCGTTGAGGAAAGACGGCGGCAGCAGGATGACCTACGGCAAGGTGTCGATCGAGAGCATACGGTGCTGAAAGGAGTGCTACGACGATCTTCAAGGAACCCGCACTGCTGGTCGTGCCCAGCTCACCGCGATTGATTATGGACGGCTCTACGTCGAGGAAGAAGGGGGCAGATGATCAGAAGGTCACGACGAAGGTTACTGCCCCGTTGGTTCCCCGCTGCACCATGTCGACCGCCGGAAGGTGAGCAACGGGTTGGGCGAATGTGTTGTTGGGATGTAACCTTGTGGTAGGTGTATCCCTGGATGTGGCAAGCACTGTGTAGAGACAGTGTGCAAAGGCTCACAGAGTGACTGTTAAGTACAATTGTTGAAAGACCAGATTGATGGTTGAAAGTGGCGCTTAGTTGGCCAAAAGGTAAGAAAAGAGAGAGGAGTGATCGAGTGGGGGCGAGCACCATGGGGGGCGAGCGTCCAAGCTATCACGGAAAGATGCACACACACGGGACATTGCAATATCCCGGTCGCGCGAGCAGGAGGTTAATCCGACCTCTAGGAACAACGCAAGAATATCCTAACGGACAATGGTCTCTCCCAAATGGTCCGATCATTCTCCTGAGGTGAATACCTACGTGCTGTGTTTACAGTAATACAAATACTAATGACTGACATTGAATTACCAACATATGTAGCGTACAGACAACTGCTTTGTTTCAGAGCCCCCAGTCTACTACCCTTCTCCATCAAACATTAATGAAGCCTTTTGGCAATACCCCCCCCCCCCCCCCGTCGGTTTTTGCCATCGGGATTGGGTTTTCGTCGCTTGGCAACGACGTTGTAAAACAAGCCAATTCACTTCGTGAACTCGGCAACCAGGTTACCGTTTTTTTTTTTTACCTCGGTTTTTTTTTTTTTGGCGGTAACCATAATGGTGGTCGAGTAGATCATGTTGTGGGGGGGCGAAAAACCTCACTCCCCGCAACGGGGGATGATCGCACCACGTTGTGTTAAAAAGGTCAAACTTCCTCGAGGCAGTTACACAGTGGTTACAACTGTCTCTGGAAGTGAAAGCACCAGAAAAAAAATTAAGTCATACGTAGCTGTCATCCGTACGCCAAGGAAGTAAGCACAAGATGCCCAACACCCTTAGCAGGATGGCAGCTCACCCTTCATGCGACTCCCCCAAATACCTCCGGCGCTTCCCGCTTGGGGAAGTGAAAACCCGGGCCCGGGAAAACCCCGCGTGCTCCCTCCCCGCTTTTTAAGGATGCCAGGGCCATGGTCCA
>FN648572.1:94542-111185 GCA_000310025.1 Ectocarpus siliculosus | reverse complement strand
GCGAGACAACCCCGCCCCCCCCCCCCCCCCAAGACGGCGGGAGCGCCGCCCACGCCACATTCGAAGAGTAGCAGACGTGGGCGGTCCTTTCCTTGAGCACCTTGACCGTGATGTCGGCGTGGTTGTCGCCGCCATTCAGGAAAAAACACGGCACTGCCCTGTCGTCCATCTTGGTCGCCGGCCGCTCCCACATGAAACCGTACTGGAAAAACGGTACCAAACGGAAGGGTCGTTTCTTGCCGGTGTAGAGCTCCTGCGGCGAGGCACCCCCTGCGTTGGAAGGAGGTGCAGACTGGTTCAGCTTCTGCGCGGCGTCTTTTGCGGACTCCGCCCAGAGCTCGTCGCCCCGAACGCTCAGCCCGCGGATACGAGAAAATCAAGCGGGGCCAAGTATCTCTTGGGCAGCGCGGCGAGACGCCTTGCCGACCTTGAGGCACCTCTGGATGGCGCTCTCGACGACGCCGTTGTACTGCTGCACGCCGGGTGGGGAGTACTCGATCGCGATCCCCATGCTGGCACAGAACTCCTTGAAGTCGCCGCTGGTCCAGAGGGCGTCACAGTCGCCCCGGACGCACTTGATCGCGGTGCCAGCCTTGTGGGCGGCGTCCACGACCATGCGCTTGAAGACCGCCAACGCCTCCGACTTCCGCCGCATGGCATAGCAGACGATCCAGCCCGTGGCGGCGTCCACACCGAAGAGCATGTAGTGGTTGCCGCCGATGGTCGCCGTGTACCCGCCGCACATGTCGATGTGGAACATGTCGTTCGGCGCCCTCTTGCCGCGGTATCCGCCCACCTGCTTCGGCACCGGTGCCCTCGTCCCCCGCGCCGGCAAGCACCACCGGCAGCTGTCCATCGTGCCCGTGAGGGTGATTCCGTGTTGTTTTGCGGATAACCTCAAGATTGGTTCGGACAAGTGGCCGGCACGGTTGTGGAACGTGTTAACATCCATAACCTTTGTTGCATTGCCGACATGGAAAGGCGTCTTACCCGGACCCAACACAGCCCAAGCACGGTCACACTCAGCACTCTCCCAAACATCTATCATCCTGGCAGAGGATTCTGCCGAAACATCCGTCACGCGGGGGGGTTCAAAATCCGAATCCAGAAGGCAAGTCAACACTTCAGATCTCTGGGCATGCGTAAAGATGTTCAACATGCAGGAATGGGCCCATTCTCTCGAGTGGTCACTACTCTCGGCAGTAGAGGCCGGCTTCACCAGAAAACTCTCACGCGCAACATTCACTTGAGACACATCTTTGTGGGGAAGGCGGGAGGCGAAAAGGGAGTCACTTGACACTCCACGGATGAATCGTAGTTTACCGTGCAGCAGTTGAGTTCCGCTAGGGTTTATGCGGACTTCATGCTTGTGCGAAACTTTCCAAACCGAAAAAAGATTGAATCCACACCCGGGCACAAACAAAACTTCTGGCACAGTAATGTCTATGTCTTCCTGTTTCCCGTCGGCTCCGATTTGGTGGAACCGAAGGTCTAAGCTTCCTACAGCTGCAACCTTGATGAGAGCCGAGTCTCCAATTTGAATAAATTGTTCATCCTGGCCCAAGTGGCGAATGTCGTACATGTGATCTATCTGGTTCGAAATCATCGCGCTCGCTCCAGAATCGGCCTGCCACTGCTCGCTACCCTTCGGATTCGGCATGTACGGTTGGCATAGAAAAGCTTTGTCTACTGTGGGACGCTTGGTGACACGAGCTACAAATAGCATTCCAGATACATCAGAGGCAGCAGGCACAATCTTACCAGGCTCAGCAGTCGCGATCACAGCAGGCATAGAAGGCACCCTCACATCATGGACAGCATGCATTATCCCATCAGACTCAGTACTCACAACCACGTCAGGCACAGCGGGCACAATCGCATCAGTCTCCTGAAAATCGGTCTCTTTCTCATAATTCTCGAACATCGCAGACAGACTCGGAGAAGCAACCCTGTGCAAATCTTGCTCAGAAAAACAGTGATTCCTCTCGTGACTCGCAAGCATTTCAGGGTCAACACCGGGTACAGTAGGTACGAAAACGTCAGACGCCTTAAAACCAAAAGCCGACTCAAGAAAAGAATCAAACTTGCCTCGAGGGCACACACTTCGTGCCATGAAGAGACGAAGAGGGGCGTCGCCAGCAGGAGGTAGAACGTCGCCTGGATCTGGAGAGGGAGAGGAGGAGGAAGAGGCCGCCTGAGGCACGCCGTGGTACTGCTGCTGCTGCTGCTGCTCAAAACTCGCCAGCTGCTGCGGGAAGGGCGCCGGCTGCTCCGAGACGTAGAAGGCCTCGTTGTAGACTCTCGGCTGATACGCGTCAGGACCTGCAGCAGAAGGGCAGTATGTTACGTTGGCCTCCTGCTGCTGGTGCGGCCCGCCGTCTTCGGAAAAATAGCCGAAGCCAAATCCCCCGCCGGCGTTACCGTAGGAACCGCCGCTGTGGTTCCCCCCGTGAGCCGCGAGCCCATACCCGTATCCCGCCTCGGAAGGTGATGGGGCTCAGCTTGGCGTGGGTGCCGGCGCCGACGTTTGCTGCCATCCCGAGCTGCTTTCGCCACCGAACGAATATCCGCCACCGATGGCCAGGTGAGCCGGAAAAAAGGGCCGCGGGACGCTGGCAAGCTGCCCTGCACGTACGTTGGCCGGCGGGAAATTGCCCCCGCGGCCGCCGCCTTGTCCACGGCTGTCGTAGGGGCGAGGCCCGTAGCCGCCGTAGCCCCGTCCCCCAGCGTTGCGCCCCTGCATCTGCCCCCCAGCTCCGGGTCCTGGCCCACGCGGCGGCCCCTGAGGCGCAGGAGGGTGGCCCTGACTCCAGCCCGCACCGTTTTGGAATTGGTACGACTGCTGTACTGATGGACCACCAACCCGCCCTAGGTTCTGCGATCCGCCTCGTGGATTAGCGGCCGCCTCGGCGTCCCTCCTGCCGCTCAAGTACGCGCTGATCTCGTTGTAAGTCGCCAGGAACTCGCTGCGCAACTTGTGACAGTCAGCGGTCGCGTGCGAGCTGTTGGGCCCGTGGTACTGGCAGATGTACGGTCCCAGCTGCTGCTGCTGCTGCTGCTGAGGTGGCTGCATCGACGCCTGTGGCTGCGGCTGCTGCTGCTGCTGCTGCGGTCCGCCGTGACCCATGCCGACAATGGCTGGTCTCCTCTGCCCGCCGCCCCGGCCCATGCCGGCAGCGACGAGGGCGTGCCTCGTCTCCTCTCCTCTCTCTCCAGACCTCCGCTCGTACCTCTGCTCGTGCTCAGCCGTCCTCAACGCCTCCTGCATTTGTGCACTCGACAACATGGGGTGAAACAGGACACGCTCTTTAATTTTCTCAAATTCTGGCAAAAAACCCCGAGCGATGTGCTTGCACATGGACACTTCAGCACGATTATCACCGTATGACACCAGTCTCATCCAAAGCGCCTTAGCTCTACCGAAGTAGTCCATCAAACTTTCTCCATTCCTCTGACACAGCACATTCCACTGATCATCAAACGTCTGCCTCTCCTCGTTTTTACTGCGTCGGTAGTAGTCCAAGAAAATTTTGTACCCTGCTTGCGGACTCTCCGCTGCGAGCAATTGCCCTTGAATAGATTGTGCCGTGATCTTCGACAGCATGAAAATCCATACCTTCCTAGACTGCTTTACTCTCTCCTCACCAAACGAACGTTTCATCCAATCCACATTCACTTGAGCTGCAGCTACAGGAATCTCTGAGCCTCTCATTGCGTCAACCACTCCCTCGTTCTCCATCCACGCTTCAAACGCACTCGTGAAAATCCGCAACGCAACCTCCATGGATCTATTTTTGAGGAAATCATCACTCCAAACAGGGACCTCGACTTTCTCCCGCTGTTCAACTCTACTGTCTGGGCGCTAGACGTGCCTGAATGGGCACGATGCCCCTGGTCCTGGGAGTTTGTCGTGAAAGCATGCTTGAGAAGGTCGACCAGCTGACGCATCGAGTCTTGCTGATCTCCCCCCGCCGCCGCTCTCCCTCCCAGATTGTCTTGTTCTTCTGCATCGGCGGTGAACGAATAGTTGGTTCCTCCATCGCCGGTGCCTTCTCCCGGGGAAGGATCACCATGACCTTGTCCCCCCGGAGGCTGTCGTCCGTTTCCATCCGGCATCTTGCGCGCGTAGACACAGCGGCCACTCTCTTGATCGAAACGCTAGCGTGTTGAGTAGGTTTGTGCGTGGGTGCCTCGGCGCGGGGTCCCGTAGTGGGAAACAAAAGGTGCCAGCAGCTGGGTACTGCCAACGGTAAAAATGTAGAAACTATCCGCGGGCGTGAAAGCCCTTCTACGTGGTGGAGCGTGGAAGCTCGTGTATAATATAGTTGTGGCGTGGAAGCCGGGTGGCGTGGAAGCCCTGATGTAAAGGTATATGTAGGGACGTGGAAGTCCTGAAGGCGTGGAAGCCGGGTTGGCGTGATAGCCGGAGTATGGGCGTGGAAGCCGGGGTTGGCGTGAGAGCCGGAAAAAGGACTTGATTATACACAGAAAAAAAGGAAGTGAGGAACCACAAGCCACGCACACAAATTCCGTTGTAGACACCCATACCCTCAAACCTGCAATATGTGATAAAGTTGGTACCACCAAATCTAATACATAGCAACCATTGAACCCCCAAACTCCCCGCTCCATCTGCTCGGGAAATTCTTGCTCGCAATAATCTGTTGATGCTGTGAGTACATCCAACAATATATATACTCACAGGATGTTCGTCGTGACGTGATACATTTCTTGTTATTAGTATGGGAATAAAAAAAAAGATGGCTCGATTTTTGTATTTCTACAGCAGTATGGACCAGACGCCGACTGTACATAGAAGTCGTACGAGTGTCGACTTAGTTGTGCTGTCACAGCATCTTCCACGCACTTCTGCCAGTGCTGGTTTGTTGAGTGGAGTCTTGTAGGCCGAGATACAGCCGTGAGATTCTCGGGTTGTGGAGGCAAAAGTGAACCAGAGCAAAAAATGGCATGCATAGCTCGATTGCTGCTGTGTTTTTGCTGCAGCAGTATGGACTAGACGGCGAACGATGTCCGCGTACTACGGCAACGACCGAACTGGATGGGATACTTACTGTCACGGCGAACCATAGTACAATGCGATGCCAACATCCGTTCGTGTGTCGTGCGGCTGCCACATGTGTTGACGACAGGTACACGTAGAGCTCTCGCCATGTTGTCGTTACCGCGCAGGAGGGACCCCTAGGAGATCTTCCACATGGTGCTACAACGACAGCAGTAGTACTACTGTACATAGATGTCGCAGGAGAGTGGAGTTGTGCTGTCGCGGCATCTGCCACGCACTCTCCTACCGGTACTTGCGTCGATTGGAGTCTTGTAGGCCGAAATACAAGAGTGGGTTGGGTTCCGGGTTGTGGAAGCAAACCTGCCTGCAACAACAGAGAAGGCGGTGTTCTATTTCCTACGGTATCCCGCTCAAAGTTTTTTCTTTTTTGCGACGTGTGGTTGCATTTCTCTTACTCCCTACCTTTCTATTTACTCTTCGCACTGAAAAACAACATCGACACGGATAATTTGTGGAAATTTGCACTGGAAATTATTTCTTTGCCATGCCGAAAAAGACCGCTGGATTTTTACGCAATATCCATCTTTCGCATTCATCGTTTTACACCGAACAACGCAGGACGGGTCGACCTTCATCATTGTTGTGTTGTTGTGTCTTCACATCAAACACCGTTCCGATCTCTCTCTACCCAGTACCTTCGTATGTCCGTACTTGCTTGTGGATTGTACCAGTTGGAAATTGTGGGAATCCCTACATTCCGAGATAGCCATAGGTCGGCATCCGGCCTTTTCATTTTTTGTACAAGTATGCACTTTTCTTCTTGTGAAGTGTTGACGTTGCGCTTGCCATCGTCGCTTAAGTATTTATTTGTGCCTTCAAACCTTCTCAGCCGGCCTTCAAATTCCTTGTTGATAAGTGTCCGTGGTAACTTCTCCGCGCATGAGTCATATGCGGTTATGACCTGCGCTTTGACTTTCACGATGGGTATTTCACCTCCCCTTCTTACATTGGTGCGTACCTGCGTTATACGGAAGGATCGTTCCACGACGCAAACGTCGACGTCTCCTTTTTTTTTTTTTTCCTTCGCACCCTGTTTGTGGTACTTGGATATGAGTCCGATCTGTGCATCCTCTGTGGGGGATACGCGTATTGGAAGTATGGGTGTGAGGGTATGTGTGCGGTTGTGGTCCAAGTACGGGCCCCCCGGGAGCACACGGCGGTGTGCTCCCGGCACTTGCCTGAGGGGCTTGCGTGTCGAATACCAGCTTGCCTGAGGGGCTTGCGTGACGAATATATACGATACATGGTCCTTTTTTATCAGCTGTTCCTGGGATAACATAGTCCCCAGTCTCAACACCACAGACCGCTGAGGGCGGCAGTGCACTAACACGATATCGAATGGAGCCTAGCTAGGCCAGGTGTTGGTACAGCGATGACGGAAAGAGAGAGAGAGTTGTTGAAAGAAAGAACGAAGAAAGCGGAAGCCGAGAGTGCGGAGTTACGGAGGAAACTTGAGGAGGAAAGGGAGCGCAGTTCAGCGGGGGACGCTACGAGAGATAGGGTGGATGGCGCTGGGTACGCGTCGGGGTATTATAGGGGTGGAGCAGCCGGGGTGGCGGACACCTTTGGAGCCGGGGGAGCGGCTACTTCTTTTCGAGATGGTCCAGTGCAACAGCAGTACAGGGACCGCAAGCCACCAGTGTACGACGGCAACTTCCCGCTCTTCAAGACGATATTCGAGGTCTTCCTCGCCGGCGAAGATCTTGGGCACACACTCACTCCGCCGGCGAGTCCTGACCAACGCATCTGGCTCATTCACACATCCAGGAGCGAGAACATCAGGTTCCACAGTGAGAAGCGTGTGCGTGATCACGAGCGTGCTTTTGATTACTTGAGGCGAGCCACGAAGGGGGCGAAATTTCAATCGACAATTCTTGCTGTAGGGAATGTGTCGGGGGCATGGGAGGCGGCCCAGGAGTTTGGTCTTCCGATGAGTAGCTCTGAAAACGAGGCCCTGAAGTTGTCTCTCGCTAACATGAAGATGCAGCTCGGAGAGGACCCGCAAGACTACTTTCTGAGGTTTAACAAAGTGCTGAATACGCTTCGCGCTGTCAACGGTTATGAAATCCCGGAAAGTGAGGTCCTTGCCACTTTATGTAGAAGCCTCTCGGCAGACTACGAACAGGTCAAGATCGTGCTCATGCATGATCACACGCTCACTCGCAGAAGCTTGGAGATTCTTGTGCGTAGCCACCACGTTGAGAATATTCTCGGTGATCGTGCACAGCGGACGGCCCCGCCGGCTAGCGATCCGCACGCTCTCCGTTTCGGCGGAAATTCACGGCCCAACGGTAACGGCGGCGGCGGCGGTGGTGGTCCGCAGCGGAGGACTGGTGGGTTTTCCCAATGCAGACAACAGGGTAGAGATGGACAGCAGCAGCCGGGGTGGGGAGGGGGAGCTCAGGGAGAGTACAACGGGGGATATCGCCCGCAGCTGCAGCAGCCGCAACAGTCGTTTCATCAGCAGGCGCCGCAGCAGCAGTATCAACGGAGATTCCCTCAGCATTTTCCGCAGCAGTCGTTTCAGCAGCAGCAGCCCCAGCAGCAGCAGCAGCCCCAGGAGTTCACTACCGCAATGGCGATGGGATTCGTTCCGGGTGGTCCCAGGGACCCCGGGCGGAACGCAGCGTGGCCGCAGGAGGCGTCCCCCACTCCCCCGGGATCACCGATGTGCGCCGTGCCCATGTGTGGTCGCTGCGGTCATGTCGGGCACACGGCCATCATCTGCCAGGCTCCTCCGCGATTTTATGGTAGGTGTTCTATTTGTGGTGAATCCGGCCACACGGCGCGCAACTGCAAATTTAACACATCCAACAATCTGCAGCAGCCGCCGCGCCAACACGCGGCGGCCAACACGTCTCAGGTGCCCCACCTCAACGCTGTAATGCCCCCACCTTACCAGCCTTTCTCGCAGCAGCCTTTCCCCCAGCACTCCCATCTCAACAGCGCGGAGCCGGGGTATTCGGCAAGTTGTGTAGACGGGTCGATAGCGCACCATTGGCCCGTGTCGGCGCCTCTTCCGCAGCAACACCTTGCCGTGGTACATCAGGATGCTTCCAGCGGAGGTGTGCAGCCATGGCAGGGTTCCGGCAGCAGCGGCTATGGTGGTGTGCCCCAGCAGCAGGAGCCGCAGCAGCAGCTGCAACAGCAGGAAGGCCGCGCGTGGGGGGATGCTTCCGGCGTGGATACACAGGTCAGTGGCGGTGAGGGTGAATGCGTTGATGGAGTAGGGGGGGATGGTCATGCCGGTTCGTACGGCACCGTAGAGCCGGCAGGTTCCCCCCCCGATCGTAATGCTCTTCACGTTTTCTGCCAACACCGTCACCCTGTAGCGTATCCGCCGGCCCCTGTCCCCACTTTGCTGTCGGCGTCTGGGCGTACCGACTGGTGGGTTGGTGGTAGTGCCGCGTCTACCCACCGCACTAGCAGCACCGACTTCGTGTCGTCCCCGGCCGCCGCGATGGCCCCGGGCACCTCGACGGACGCAGCAGCGGTGGCGGCGGCGTCGGCGGCGGGGGGGGCGGCAGCGGCGGCAACAGCAGCGTCGTCCCCGGTCGCCGCGATGGCCCCGGGCACCCTGACCTGCAGCAGCAGCGGAGGCGACGGCATCTGCGGTTTCGAGAGGGGCGCGTCGTACCCGTTTGACCCTGGAGGATTTTGTACGCTCGAGGTGCGTGTGGATGGAGAGGAGAAGTATGGTGGAGAGACGGATGACCGGAGCAGCGGCGGCCGCAGCAGCAGCAGCGGCCGCAGCGGCGGCGGTAGCGACATCGGTGACGGGGGGAACGGCGGCGGCGACAGCAGCAGCGGCGTCCCCGGTCGCCGCGTTGGCGTTGGGTGTCCAGACGGCCGCAAGGGCGGCGACGAGGGGATGCATGAAACCTGGAGTGGAGCCCCGACGCACCCTTTTGATCCCGGGAAGACTGAGGAGGAAGTGAGCAGCAGCATCAGCAGCAGCAGCAGCAGCAGAAGCAGCGAGGAAAGCGGCGGTGATGGGAACGGGGGTGAGGGGTTAGATGAAACCTGGAGTGGAGCCCCGACGCACCCCTTCGACCCCGGTAAGACATCTTCGCGTGGCGCGAGGAGACGGGTGGCGGTACCAGGGTTGGCGTACCCCTTCGATAGGGGCAGGAACGGGAGTGGCAGCTCCAACGGCGGCAACGGCGGCCGCCCCGACGGGAGTGGTGGCTTCGGCCAGAGCTCCAGCGGCGACACCGGCGGCAGCAGGAGCAGCGACGAGAGTGGTGGCTTCGGCCAGAGCTCCGACGGCAGCAGACGCCGGCAGGAGCGGTTTTGGCCAGAGCCCCGTCGGCGGCAGCGGCGACAACGGCGGCGGTGGTAGAGGCGGCAGCAGCGACGTTACTGGCAGCCGTGTTGGCGCTGGAACTCATGACGGTCGAGGCGGCGGGGGAACGGCAGCGGCGGCGATGGCAGCGGCGGCAGCAGCGGTGGCGCCCTCGAGTCGACCTGGAACGGGGAGGACACGGTGACAGCGACGACCTCACCTTGTTACAGCCAAGTGGGAAATCATGTGAAACGTTTACGACTTTGTTCGGTTTTGCGAGCAGCCATGGACGTTTTAGCTTCGCCGTTTGGCTTCGTATTATTATTATTATTATTTTCTGTTTTTCCCTTGCAAGCCCACCGTTCACTGTGATGCAGAAAACACGTGTGCCACGGCGTGTGCGTAATATATATTTTTTGCTTCTTCGTCTGTTTTCAGTCGCGTTTTACCTTGCAGCTGAATGCTTAATATGATTTCCCTATTCTTTGGCGGGAGTACGTTCAGTCGCGTTTTGCGCTTAGGGTGTTTCGATACTTTTGGTTTGTTTGTTTTTTTATGTTAGGTCCTGAGTTAAGCGGTCGCTCTCTGCGGTGTGTTTTTGGCCGCGCGCAAGAAATGGAATGATAACGCGTTGCTTGACGTGCGCGAAGGCATGTGGCTCAGGGAGCAGGGTAGCTTTTGGAGTTCCAGTTGCAAATACAGTTTTCATACGGTACGAATTTTTCCGGAGTTTGATGTCATGAGTGTAATGTGTTTTCATGTTTTTGGTTTGTATCGCATGTTTTGCTGCTCTTGCATCGAAAATCATGGGGGGGATGTGATGTATGACCATGATTCTAGAGGGCGTGAGCAGCAATCGACTTGGTTCGTTTTCTGGCCTTGTCTATTTGTGTTTTAGGTGAACGGCAAAGCAGGGGGGACTGTTAACATTGAGATATTAGCTCGGGGTGATGGGAGCTGACAGCAGGGGGGCTGTTTGCGTGGATGCTTGAATATATTTTCTAACGTTTCTTGGACAACAGCGACGGTACCGATTGGCGGGTGCGTGCTGTTTAAGATTTGGTCCTCGGACAAAATATTGGAGGAGAGTTTGACATGTTTTGACGATAAATGGTTGGGGCCATTGTGCTTTCCGAATTCTCGTTTTGATTGGTCAAGAAGTTGAGGTTTTGTTTTGTTTGAGGATTTGGTGCCAACTCTTTTGGAAGTTGTTTTTTCCAGAAATATCCGTTTTCGTTCCGACGCCTTTCTGATGTAGCACAAATATTGTTGGGTACTTTTCTGAGGATGATTCTTTTGTGTCAACGGTTTGAGATTATTTCCAGAGACGAACGCTTTGGATTCGTGAATAAACTGATGGAGACGCTTTGTGTTGGATGCGTAGCCAGTTTTGTTGAATAAGTTTTCTCAAGGGGTGTTTTTCTGTATTGGCTGATTGCGCGTGCAGGGTTGCAATATCGTACATCGTATCAAGTAGGGGGGCTGTTGGTGGTACTTGGATATGAGTCCGATCTGTGCATCCTCTGTGGGGGATACGCGTATTGGAAGTATGGGTGTGAGGGTATGTGTGCGGTTGTGGTCCAAGTACGGCCCCCCCCGGAGCACACGGCGGTGTGCTCCCGGCACTTGCCTGAGGGGCTTGCGTGTCGAATACCAGCTTGCCTGAGGGGCTTGCGTGACGAATATATACGATACATGGTCCTTTTTTATCAGCTGTTCCTGGGATAACATAGTCCCCAGTCTCAACACCACAGACCGCTGAGGGCGGCAGTGCACTAACACACCCATTGTCGCACCCCTTCCTTGCCGCGGTTTTCACACCGACTTCGAACTTCGAACGTGGGGTGCAATTTCCTCTCTTCGTAACTTCCTCGTCGGCCTTCTCGATCGTCATGTACAGAATGTATACCTCGATGTTTCGGCTTTTCGATTCCGATAGACAAGACTACGGACTGATATGTCCCTTTCACCCCCAACGGGACCGCGCGCTCGTCGAGTGCCGAAATTCTTTACCACTTCCTTGCCTCTCCCAACTCCGCCCCTTCTTCCCGCCCCTGCAAAACATCTCCCCTTCTTCTTCTTCTTCGTTCCTTCCTGCCGGACACTCACCACCATCCGTCCTGGATGTTAGCCCCCAGCCCCATTGGGGGGCGGGGGGGCAATCCTTAACCCTAGTAATGATTATGTGCTGACCAAGAGGCTGAAAGGTACGGTGTTGTTTGAGGTTGTTGATTCTAGTTCGATGACGCGTTTCCGGTATTGTCCGTTGTTCTGCAAGACGCAACGCTGATGTAATGTTGAATCTTGTTGGATATTTTTCCAAGAATATTTCTGGTTTTTTGACGGATTGAGTTTTCTCAAGGGGGTAAGGCAAGTAGGCTCTTGACGTATGAGGTATATCTTTGATGGTATATTTTTGTATGTCTCAAGACGCCGTTCCTGGAACGGTACATCAATGTAATTCGCTTGGACGACAGTACCTTTATCCAAGCAGGGGGCTGTTTGTGGTACTTGGGTAAAGATACTGGTCTGGGATGGATTTCGGGGATACGCAGTTTGGATAGTGGTATGACCGTCTGGTATTGCGGGGACCCTTTCACCCTCGCAGAGACCACAACCTAATAACACAAGAGCAAAAGCACTTTCAAGGGGTGCCTTCGGAGAGTGTCGGCAGCGAGCTACGCATTAGCCCTAGCGCCAGCACACAAGCAAAACTTTCATCAAAGGACACGCAGTCAACCCTATGTTTATATGACGTCGCTTACGTAAAGGTGGCGAAAGCCACGCACGTGATATTTACCGTGCACTGATCATGCACTTTAATGAAAGTGACGAAATCGTTCGTCAGTTGTCTTCACTTTCGTAAAAGTGACGAAAGTCACGCACGTGATAGTATCGTGGACTAGTTCTGCACGTTTATGAAAGTGACGTGCAAGTCACTTTCATAAAAGTATCATTCACTTTCATACCGTGAAATGACTCTCGTAATAGTGATATGACTGTTGTAGGAGTGTCTGTGAAAGTGAGTGTGGCTTTCACTTTCATGGTGGGAGGGAGTGACGTTTACAACAGTCAATATCGATGTTGTAAAAGCGACTGTATCACGTTAATACAAGTGACGTCACTCTTATGAAAGTGTCTATCGCTGTCTCACTTTCATTGTCGTGTAAATGGATTCCTTACTGTTATATCAGTGAATCTATTTACACGATAGGGTTAGGAAGCCCCGTGCGATGATACACATGCCCTCTGCAAGCGACCCATAAACAAGGCGCTCAGTGTCTCGTTGGTCGCACACGAGCCAAAACCGTGTACTGAAGCATGTTTTGACTCACAAGAACATGAATCAGCCTCTTTTTTCCCTTTGGAAAAAAATATGCCTCAAGGAACCGTAAGACGGTCGTTTGGATCTTGATGATTTTTTCCGCGCAGGCCAACCCCCCCCCCCGAGAGAAAAACTATATCTCTGAAATAATATCACCGTAAGACTCAGCCTATCAAATGATACATCTTGTGATATGCTTTTTGTTTAGAATAACCCGGACGAGGCGGTTATAGCGCTGCAATGCTTGGGGCCATCACTGCTTTTTCGGCCGAGTAGTCGAGCGTTGAAATTAGGTACAGAGTCCTAAAACTTGGGCTCAATATTTGCGGTAGCTGGGTTCTCACGTCGTTGTGACAGTTTTATTATCCGAGCCTTTCCTGACGATCACTCCCGCCGGTCGCCAGGTTATCCCAAGCCTTCTAGGTAGCCGTCCGTGTCGTGCCGACAATAGCCAATTCCTATCACCCCCGACTACACCCACAGACACACCCTGCGCGCGCATTCGCCCCAGGTCCATGGTGGTGGAATCCGCCGGCAGGTCAAAGCGTACTGGTAGACAATCCGCGAGAGGTTGCAATTTCGGACGACCGAGGCAACCTCTCAGGTGCCAATTTCTGGCCCGGTTTAGAAGACCTGCTGGACGAGGTGACGGAGAAGATTCAGCAGTCAGGCCCTCTGGACGAGGCACCGGTGTGATGCCTGCTGCCAGGAGATCGAGGTCGAAGGCGAAACTTTCCCTGTTCGAGCGGCCGTGCCCGACGGCTTGACCGATGTCCGCTTCCAGAAGTGTAACGTGCACGGATGCAAGGAAGATGTCCTGCGCAACGGACAAAGGTGATGGGTTCGGGTGGATGTTAGGGGGGCAGGCTCTTGCCTTCCATGCAAGTTTGTCGCGTGTTCCACGCGTGGTCGTGAGACAATATCAAAATGCATCCATGTCATCGTCCGTTAGTCTGTGACCGAAGGGAGTGTATGGAGGGGCGATAGCAAGGTGGTGCAAGCAAGAAACACTACAGCGACGCCAAGTCGTTGGCGGGTTCTGCATGGCCACCGTCGAGGTTGGGCATGAATCCGTAACGCCATCGCGCATACCACTGCTGGGCACACATGTCACCGGCGCTATAGTGTTGGCCTGTCAACATGTGCATTCAGAGCTAGCGCACTTCAACCGCATATGTACATTGTCGTAACCTTTCAGGCAGTCGCATAGGGAGACAAACAACCACAAGGATGACGTACAAAGTTCGGCGGCAATCCAATGAAGACGCGAGCCGGATGTGGCCAATACTAAAGGCGTCTAGACGTTTTCGGCCGCGCTTTTCCGTACTCCCATCTTGCAGGTACTGTGTCTACCATTACCCTATGCATGGACACCGCTGCGCAATCACGGACCCAGATTGCGGCCTTCTCCGGGAGGAAGGGCGACTCACCTGCTCACAGCATCGCTCATGGGAGGACTGGTACAACGCCTGGAGGAGGAGAGGAGGGTTACATGTTCGCAGCGCAGCGAGGAATGCGGGCGAGGATAGAGAGGTTCGTGCTAGCCACTGCGTATTCCTGCTGTAGAATCGCCAAATAGATTTGGAAGTCACATTAGAACCTTAGCGTCATCATTCTACGATTCGCCAGGGTACTGCAGGGGGTGTCACCGACTGAACGTTTAAGCGTCCCGGTTACGGGAGCAACCCGCGCACCAGTTTATAGCAAGCAATATGCAACACAAGAATTTCCTCCCCAGATTTAAGGCGCAAACCCGAGTACAGTTGGCAAAAGAACTTCGGGCATGGGACACTACCTATTCAGGATTTTCCTGACTTTCCTCCCGTCGGCGAACGAGGGCGACATGGGCAAGGCGTCGCGTTACATCACGTGACCTCACGTTGATAGTAATGCGTGTGTGGGGTGGTTTGGGACCCTCGCTGGATCATCCGAGTGCGCACCTGTGTGTCCTCGTATGTGTGCTCATAGGTCACCATACTGTTGCGGCGCCTCCATTTGGTAGCCGATTGACATCGATCGCCTTCGCCCATACGATAACCGTTGTTGCCCTTGCTGCTTTGCAACATACACGTCGATTCTGCGCTTGAGATCGGGAGTTTGAAATGGTGCATGTTTCACACAAAGAACGACGGGCATTACCCTTTCCTTACCTGCGTTGGGATGCCTCCCGCACACTGAACTTGCAAACCCTCCCTTCTGTCCAAACGGTCACGAACCAGCCAGCGTTCATGAAGTACCTGCGATCCTGCCTCAGGCCACGCTACACCTTGGGCCACGCTACACCTTCGGCTACCTTCTGGTGACCGCAACTTGCGGTGTTATTCACGGCATGTCCCCCATATTCGAGAGCGAAAGTTCCGATCTCGAGACCGCCGAGGCCCTGAACGATATCTACCGAGCGCCAGGACAACATCCCACTATCCTGTTCTACGACAGAGCCTGCTTCAGGCGACGTTTCCTTGTAGCGCACCCCGACCCGGCTTGGGCTTCCGCCGTCAACTACGTTGATAGGTATGCGTCTTGGTTTTATTGTTTCTAAAACAAAGAAAGAAGCGTATATGTCGTCGGCAGCACGGGAGTCCTGGAAACAATGCATAATGATGCGGATGAACAAATATCGAACGGGCAAGCTCGCGGCACGATACAGCGATATCGATAATTAATTCTGGTTTAGCGGCTGCTTCTGTAGGTTTCCCATAAACCCAACTAGAAGTAGTTTATTAGCACACCCTTACGATATAAGCTTGATCTCTTGGTTTCTGCATGAGGAGCATATTGAGCGGACCTTCAAGACTAGCCATCTGCTCCCGTTGGTGTCAGTTTATCCACCACCCGACGGAAGAAGGAATCCACGTTTCCCGTAAACCCTACCTAGTTACTGAACACACTATATAGAAGTAAATTTCAGGTTTCATGACGTGGGACTTTATGAGCGGATCTTCAAGACTACTAGTCTAATCCGCTCCAGTTGGAAACAGTAACTACACCATCGAACGGAAGAAGGAAAACATTATAAACCTGCCGTCCAATCATGAAGAATTAATTCGTGGCAACAGTGTGGACAGCCGGCGAGAAATGGGCAGGACCGCGGCACTCCACAGAGCCAGCTCCCTCTCCCGCACGGAGGGTCTGTCAACATCGCAGCCGCTGTCATGAACGTCATATGTTTTTTACGGACACACTAGTGGCTAGGCGGAGAAACGGCGTATTCGGCACACTGTATCTACTGTAACTTACTTTGTGGGCTTTGATTATTCCAGACTTTGAGGGCCAATAGCATGCCCCAGCATGCTCCGACCCTTTCTGTGCTGCTCAAGCGTGGGTGAGCCGCCTGCCTCCTTTGCCTGAGGAAGCGAACGAGGTGGAAGTCACACATCTTGCGGGAGTTATACTTGCGTCGAACTTCCTGCCTTGCATCTATATAGTGGGCTACAGGCAGGTCGTGAGACAAGCTGGGGTCATTGCCAATGGCACCATGTTTGTTTCCGTCTACTAGAGAAATCTAGGGTCTACACTATCACCAAAACCGAAGACGGCCCCTCACCCGCCCCGCATGTTGCACACCCTGCGCGCCGTCCACAACACTTGACGTCGGCACCAGGTTCCATGCTAGGAATCACAAGCAACCCGACTGCCTGGAGTTTTTTTCACCTTTCAAGACGGACGATCCTCTGCTGTACCGGACAGACGATATCAACAGTCTCCTATCGCGGTGGTATACAAATATTGCGGAGTCCACGAGCGTTCATACACGGTGCGTTGCCAAGTTATGGGTGTCCGTGACGAAGTTCGTGCGATATTTTCCTCCACAGAAACGGCGCAAGCCCCCCCAAGGCTTTCAGGGGAAAGGGGCCGGCGGTGGCAGTATGCAGACGTAGATCGCGGGGCGTTGACCGGGCGTGTTTTCGATGGGGGGGGGTCCTGCCATGTGGACCACACCCAACGCGCGG
>FN648572.1:30675-94442 GCA_000310025.1 Ectocarpus siliculosus | reverse complement strand
TTTCCTCCCGTCGGCGAACGAGGGCGACATGGGCAAGGCGTCGCGTTACATCACGTGACCTCACGTTGATAGTAATGCGTGTGTGGGGTGGTTTGGGACCCTCGCTGGATCATCCGAGTGCGCACCTGTGTGTCCTCGTATGTGTGCTCATAGGTCACCATACTGTTGCGGCGCCTCCATTTGGTAGCCGATTGACATCGATCGCCTTCGCCCATACGATAACCGTTGTTGCCCTTGCTGCTTTGCAACATACACGTCGATTCTGCGCTTGAGATCGGGAGTTTGAAATGGTGCATGTTTCACACAAAGAACGACGGGCATTACCCTTTCCTTACCTGCGTTGGG
The DNA here is from genome assembly GCA_000310025.1 of Ectocarpus siliculosus. NCBI lineage: Eukaryota > Phaeophyceae > Ectocarpales > Ectocarpaceae > Ectocarpus > Ectocarpus siliculosus. The sequence continues at coordinate 94,097 of FN648572.1, read as the reverse complement.
ATGCCTCCCGCACACTGAACTTGCAAACCCTCCCTTCTGTCCAAACGGTCACGAACCAGCCAGCGTTCATGAAGTACCTGCGATCCTGCCTCAGGCCACGCTACACCTTGGGCCACGCTACACCTTCGGCTACCTTCTGGTGACCGCAACTTGCGGTGTTATTCACGGCATGTCCCCCATATTCGAGAGCGAAAGTTCCGATCTCGAGACCGCCGAGGCCCTGAACGATATCTACCGAGCGCCAGGACAACATCCCACTATCCTGTTCTACGACAGAGCCTGCTTCAGGCGACGTTTCCTTGTAGCGCACCCCGACCCGGCTTGGGCTTCCGCCGTCAACTACGTTGATAGGTATGCGTCTTGGTTTTATTGTTTCTAAAACAAAGAAAGAAGCGTATATGTCGTCGGCAGCACGGGAGTCCTGGAAACAATGCATAATGATGCGGATGAACAAATATCGAACGGGCAAGCTCGCGGCACGATACAGCGATATCGATAATTAATTCTGGTTTAGCGGCTGCTTCTGTAGGTTTCCCATAAACCCAACTAGAAGTAGTTTATTAGCACACCCTTACGATATAAGCTTGATCTCTTGGTTTCTGCATGAGGAGCATATTGAGCGGACCTTCAAGACTAGCCATCTGCTCCCGTTGGTGTCAGTTTATCCACCACCCGACGGAAGAAGGAATCCACGTTTCCCGTAAACCCTACCTAGTTACTGAACACACTATATAGAAGTAAATTTCAGGTTTCATGACGTGGGACTTTATGAGCGGATCTTCAAGACTACTAGTCTAATCCGCTCCAGTTGGAAACAGTAACTACACCATCGAACGGAAGAAGGAAAACATTATAAACCTGCCGTCCAATCATGAAGAATTAATTCGTGGCAACAGTGTGGACAGCCGGCGAGAAATGGGCAGGACCGCGGCACTCCACAGAGCCAGCTCCCTCTCCCGCACGGAGGGTCTGTCAACATCGCAGCCGCTGTCATGAACGTCATATGTTTTTTACGGACACACTAGTGGCTAGGCGGAGAAACGGCGTATTCGGCACACTGTATCTACTGTAACTTACTTTGTGGGCTTTGATTTATTCCAGACTTTGAGGGCCAATAGCATGCCCCAGCATGCTCCGACCCTTTCTGTGCTGCTCAAGCGTGGGTGAGCCGCCTGCCTCCTTTGCCTGAGGAAGCGAACGAGGTGGAAGTCACACATCTTGCGGGAGTTATACTTGCGTCGAACTTCCTGCCTTGCATCTATATAGTGGGCTACAGGCAGGTCGTGAGACAAGCTGGGGTCATTGCCAATGGCACCATGTTTGTTTCCGTCTACTAGAGAAATCTAGGGTCTACACTATCACCAAAACCGAAGACGGCCCCTCACCCGCCCCGCATGTTGCACACCCTGCGCGCCGTCCACAACACTTGACGTCGGCACCAGGTTCCATGCTAGGAATCACAAGCAACCCGACTGCCTGGAGTTTTTTTCACCTTTCAAGACGGACGATCCTCTGCTGTACCGGACAGACGATATCAACAGTCTCCTATCGCGGTGGTATACAAATATTGCGGAGTCCACGAGCGTTCATACACGGTGCGTTGCCAAGTTATGGGTGTCCGTGACGAAGTTCGTGCGATATTTTCCTCCACAGAAACGGCGCAAGCCCCCCCAAGGCTTTCAGGGGAAAGGGGCCGGCGGTGGCAGTATGCAGACGTAGATCGCGGGGCGTTGACCGGGCGTGTTTTCGATGGGGGGGGGTCCTGCCATGTGGACCACACCCAACGCGCGGGGGTGCGGCCGGAGGTTATTTTGTCGGTCTTGGCTGCTGATTGCACGGGGATATATCACCGATCCCAGAACGATATCCGAATTGAATAATTTTCACACGAGAGGCAGGTGCAGTAACAATAGCTGTGTTTCTGAGTGCCAATGGTAGTAGTGCGTGCTTTCGACGCAAATTCCTGTGCAAAAAACGCGAGACGTTCGATACCCAACGCATGATTGGGATTCAGTTTCCGTCTTGTTCCGTCGCCGATATTCTCAGAACCTGTATTTGACCCACCCTTTCCCGACCCCACTCTCGTTTGTTCACGTGGTTTTTGAGAAGGCGATGTCCGGTCTCTTCTCTAAAGCAAGTTGTTTTCTTCGGTCGATGTTTCTCAAGCTTCCATCGACAGTTTTTCGTGTGGTTCGTAAGTGGTGTCCACCCTGGCCCGTTCCGCCCCTACTGCGAGTTCCGTGCTAACGCTTGTATCAGCTTGTGAGAACGCGTTCGCTATTGTCGAAACTACAGAATCCAGCAACACGGAGTTTGTGGTACGAGATGCGTTGACGTCGACAACACCGCGGTGTGTGGATCTTTCAACAGGGGGCGGGCGCGCGACCCGGAAACGCATGCACTTCTTGTTCGTTTGTTCGAGCTACAAGTCGAGTATGAGTTTATGCTGTCCCTCTAATGGGTCCCGTCGGCTGCCAATGTCGTTGCTGATGATATCTCTCGCCCTTCGCGTGAGGGCATCATCAGGCTCAACCCAGCGGCCTTTCAGGCTCTCTGGGAGGACATGGGGCCGTTTACTATCGACCTCATGGCCTCCGACGCTTCGGCTCAGCGTATCCCGGAGTGGGACGTTGTTCGGCCGTTTTTCTCGCGCAATGATTGCGAGGGTTCATCGGGTGTAGATATTTTCGCCCAAGACGTGTCGATGCGCCCAGGTACTCTGGATCGAGCATTCGGTTATTGTTTCCCGCCGCCGGTGATGGCGGGCCACGTAGTGCAACACCTTGCGGAGTGCCTCGCGCATGCGGTTATAGTTGTACCGGGTTCTAGGTCTTACTGGTTTCCTCGAGTGCAGCAGGCGGCAGTGCGGTCTTTGCTGATTTCCCCGCCTAATGCGAGGGGATATTTTCAGTGGCCTTTCCCAGACGGGTCCCTGAAAGAGTGGAAGTACCCGAGGTGGTCCATGGTAACTTACGAGGTTGATTTCACTTCTTGTTCTTAAGTGGCTGCCGCTCTCCAATAAGAAAACAAAAATCTTGATTGACACCGGTACCCTGTTAATGCAGCATGCGGCTCTCGTCCATCTTGTCCAGTTCCCTGCCTTTGGCTTGTGGATGGCTTGTGTTTCGTATCACAGGTCCCTACCCTGCCTCCGGGCGGCTGTGTCCAGTTTGTCGCGTGTCCGTCGTGCCAGACGGAAAACGTGGGACATTACAACTATTGTTGGTCTTGCGGTGTTCAGCCTGCCCGCGGGCGTCCGGTACCGCGTGACCCTCAAGCGGCTCGGGTGTCGATCGATTTCGACGCGCTGCGCGCTCGTGGTGATCAGGTCCTCTCGGCCGCGTCTAACCGTCGTGCTCAACAGCGCAAGTGCGCCGTAGCGGACGGGTTCGATGCTTTCATACTTCCGGCAACTGAACAAAGTCGGGGTTGGAAGCAGGCGTCGGACCGAGACGTGCTTGACTGTCTCTGCTTCTTGGACACACAAGGTAGTGGTACCAAGTGGGTGCACGACAGGGCATGCCCTGGTGTCGGCACGACTCACGGCCGCGATCGTCTTCCAAACTCGCCATGTGGTAAGCGGTATGCCGCCGCGTCCATGCAGAAAGGGATCGTGTCCAAGCTGAAGATGGCGATGCAAGAACAGTTGGGAAAAGACAGCAGCTGGGACCCTGCCACGCGCTCGGGCAACCCATGTTGTAGTCCTCTCGTCGACTCCTACCTCGTCTTCACGGGGGGGGACAAAAAACGTGTGGGTGTCGCTGTCAACCAGGCAGAGGCTATGTTGCCGCACGTCCTCATCGATGTGTTGAGGGACATGCGCTCTCGCGCGCAGACTGCGTCCTCTTTGGCGGGACGTATTGAGCTCACCAGGGACGTCGCTTTGTTTTCGCTGGCGTTCGCCTCCATGCGGCGAGGCCATGATCTCTCCTTCACTACGGGATCGCAAGTTCTGCGGTTGCCCGCGGGGCAGGGTCTGATTTTCATATTCCAGTTTGGTAAGACCCTCCGGGACTCCGTCGATGCCGTGGTCGTGCGTCCGGACGTCGCCTGCCCGTCTATTTGTGCGGTGAGCAGTGTTACGGCCTACACCAGTGCGGCGGAGCGTATTGGCTGGGATTTGTCCCAAGGGCATCTGTTTCCTATCGTTCTGCTGGACAGAACTCGGGGCTGCGCTCCGCTTACGGCAGGTTCAGATGACGGCTGCCGTACAAGTGCATTTCCGAGCGGCGGGACTGCCGCACCGCTACACTATGCACTCGTTCCGCGTCGGAGGTTCTGTAGCGCAGTCGCTTGACGGAACGGCGATGGACGCTATCATGATATTTGTCGGGTGGCGTACGGAGAGTGTAGCGAAGCGATATGTTGGCGCCAATACTAGTGTGGGGGCAACGGGTTCCAAGAGGATCCGTAGCGAGCTGTACGCAGACTCAAACGCGTTGCCGTTGTCGGCTGACTTCACATGCGATTTCTCTGCGTGTGCTCGCCGCTGAAAATAAAGAAAGTTTGGTGGGCGAGACCTAGCTTAGCGGCGTGAATGTTCAATAACTAAGATGTGGCAGATCGGATAATCAACAAGAAAGTAATGGGCGGGACCACAGGACGGCGCAGGAGGCCTCACCCAACCAAAATCCAATACTTACATCGGATGATCTGGGTAAGGGATAAGAATACAACAGTATAGTCGATAGAGGAGAGTCCCCGCCGCTTATGTCACAGGAGGCGCCATGAGGTCTTGTAGCTGTGCGGGAGACATTTGGGTGACGTCTGTATGTCTAGTGAGGGAAAGGTCACGTCATACTTTCGCCAGTATTCCCTGGGATAGTCGTCTGAGACAATGGGGTTCTTTCGAGTAGTGCGTAAAGTGAGTGCCCCTCGTCCTTGCGTGGCGCACCTTAGTGGTTGTAGTGCGGGTTGTCCATGATTTCCGTTATACCAAGTCAAGTTCATGTCGTTTGTTTTGGGAAAGCACTCAACGTAGGGTAGCCCTCGCATGCATCAAATACACCGAGTACCATCGAGGACGTCCTTGGAGCATTTTGCCATCTAGCTCGATGGAAGGGTGATGACAAGCTGCAAAAATAGGAATTTATGTGCATAGTATGAGGAGTTGGTCGCATATCCGTGACAGTTATAGGGGCCGTTCATTGTATTCCCGTAGAGGGTACATCGTTTTGGTCCGTTTGCTTCGTTTTGACCCGTCTTTTTCGATCTGTTCCGTGGCAAATATGAACACGGTCCCGTGTCCACCACGGACGCGCCAGCATCGGTGACACGAGAGCCAAGCAGGAGTAGTTCGGGTTGCCTTGCGTTGAAAACTCTTGTTCGCGATATGCCTGGTGTTCAGTTGTCCCTTGCCTCCGATGCTGCTGGTGGGAAATGCTCACCTCAGCTGTAGAGGTTCCCTGCCCAGAGCCTTATGGGGTTCCTCGTGGCATAGGCTTACGTTATGGTCCAACCCAAATCTTGTACGTGTTCCCTGGTGTCCCGGGTTGGAGAGGTCTCAAGGTTTTCGCCCTCCTGTCGGCTCGTAGTTGTGGTACAGTGCATTTTGGAAGGATGCTGTGCGACTTTGAAGAGATGCATAGGTGCTACGGCGCATAGTCACGTCAGGGATGACGGAAGAAATATGTGCACCCAATCGCAAGTCCCAACTTGATTCCAGATACAGTACAATGAGTCTCGTTCGAAGAGGTGATATGCATGTATGTTTCTTTGATGTATCTCGAGTTCAGAGAGAGAGGTAAGATACGCTGATGTCTCGTCTATAACGGAGGAAGGAGTGAGTGTAAGCGTATGTATTTTTATCATTAGCATCGACCGCGCCAACCGGCGGACCAATGAAAAGACGTCGTCAGTCTCAGTGCGGTTGAAAACAAAGAACACTTCTATTTAATGCGTCCAAGGTATGTATGTGTTCACAAGTAGGTAGTATGCGTTCGACGACGTCCAGTAAGACGGTGTACATTATTTTGTTATTATTTCGTCTGCAGTCACCGCCAACATCATCATAGTCACTTGGGGTCCTCAACTCACCCATGACAACGTCCAACGGGGTCACGGGGACGAGAGCACCACGTATCGGCGGCCGCAGATTTAGTGCGCTGCGGGGCCTATTGAGATGGCGTCGCCGACGCTCGTACCGCGGGCTTTGTCCCCGTCTGCTAGCGACACTTCTCTGATGTTTCCATGTAACTCCAACGTGCGTGGTCCGCTTGCATCCCTGGACGGTGACACGTAGGACGACCAATGGGACACGCGTGATCCATGTGACATCTATCGGACGCTATTCTTGGACGTCTCACGAGTCGCGTGGGACACGTGAGCCGTCCAATTGGACACTCTTGGACGTCACATGCGTCGCATGGGACACGTGGGCCTTCCAATGCCTGTCCCACCGGACAGATTTCGGACGTCCCACGTGTCCCATGGGACAACTTTTGAACGTCCCAGCCCTATGGGACGGACATTGGACGCCCCACGCGTCCGATGGGGAAGCAACGTGCGGCTTTTGGGACATCCAAAGCTTGCGGGGGGCAGGGGGCAGGGGGGGGGGGGGTGCAATCGTTGCATGTGTCCCGTGTCTTAATTAATTGTGTTCTACTGGACTTCCTCTGGGACGTCCCACGTGTCCCACGATGTCCCATGGGACTGCCCTGGGACGTCCCACATGTGTCCCATGGGACACGTGGGACGTCTTAGGGCTGTCCCATGGGACGGCACACGTGGGCTCCCAATAATGTAAGTACCCCTGTTTCTGAATTTCACGGACAGCAGGTGTTTCCCGCCGTTTTTTTGAATTTACAAATCGTTTTTGATCCTTTGGGGTGATGTTTATACAGCAGTAGATGAGAATGGTATACCTGGTGTATGGTAGGTAAGGCATAGCATTCAGGTTGTATCATGTTAGCTTGTTTCTTGTTATGTTGGGTGTTGGTAAACACCATCAGTAGAGCATGGAAATTTTTCAAATGATTTACATCCAATGTGGTGGTTGTTGTCAACTTCCCTGGTGTTCCTCAAAGCGGTTTGTCGAGGTATCTTGTCGCAACCATGTCGTAATCACGTCGTAGAGCATCGGCCATGAAGGTCAGCAGCAGCAGCGAGTAGCAGTTGGTCTCTCCGTGTGGAGCAGTGGTGTGGACATGTTACGGAGTGGCGAAGGATACAACACGTAGAAAATACCCACCTGGATATTACAGCGATCAGCAGCGAAGACGATGTGTGTCAGCCACGAGGTCATATCCTCACTCAACGCGTCTGTCTATGGGTTTGGCAATCTCAGAAACCAATCCATCTGTGAAGTTTCAGCATGCAGCTATCCTCGCTCAATGCGTCTATTTGTCCGGCAATCGCAAACGTCACCCAACCCGTGGGGTTCGTATGGAGCTATGGCACTGGGGTGCGATAAAAAAAAACGAGGAAAAAAAACATAAAAAAAGCGATCGCACCCGTTGCCAACTCACCGACTATTGCGGTAAACCAGGAATTGTTACACTTTCGGTTTTAATTATTTAAACGCGGGGTGAAAAATGTCCGGGATCGGCAATTAACACCCCCCATCATATATTCGGAATTTATTTGATTTACAGAACAACGTCTGCGGAGATGCGGAGATGCGGAGAGGGCGGAGACGCCTTTCACAACTCCTGTCCTGAAACGCGGGTGGTCGGGAGCAGCTCCAAACGGCCTCAGGCGACCTTCTGTGGTGGTGAGCACGTACCCTGGCATGTAGTAGAGGTCCAACCTTAGCTTGGCAGCTTGGCAGTGGGTTTGGGTCCCCGCCGAGAGATAAGCAACCCGCCCGCAAGTTTGCCGATTTTTGAGAGGGCCGACTCGTCCATCTGTAGGCTTCCTCCGGCAAGAACACACACACCCTCACCTTGCACTGCAGCTGTACACGCCTCCACAGCACGCACATACATGCATATGGCGAGTCTCTAGACGTGAGCACTCCTCCTGCCTTCCTCGGGGGCGGGTTCCTTCGAAGAAGAGCTGGATGCGTGTGTGCGCAAACAACGTGGCGAGAGAGGTTCCCGCATCCGCTTTTTTCTGGGACACAAATAAACAACGCACGCACGCGCGAGATGCAGTCACGCGTCCGTGCGGTCACCGCCGTTATGATTGCTGGCCGCTTATGTCTTTGGTTGCATTGCCATAGTCTGAGGTCAGGTAGATACTCATGAAATGAGGGCAGTGGGCAGGCAGCAGCAGCGCCATCCTAACGCCCTCTGTCGTGCTGCGCCGGCCTGTGTCGGACGGGTTCTTTCGTTTCGAGGTTTGGACAGCAGTAGATATGCATACGTACATAGTACCAGTGACAATTTGCTCGGTAAGAAGTTGGCTGATGACGAACAGTTCGGGGTGTGAAAAGTTCCTCCGACATTAATATTGCCGCAACTTGTTGTAAATTTGGCAAGCAGGTCCGAAAATTTAGGTAGGGCAGCGAACACAGGCAGCGACCACCTCGAACGGATGCTCCGACAACTTGACGCTCCACAAATCCGAGGCCAGCTATCACAAACAACAGGAACTGAGCCAGTACGACCTTTGCCGTGGGCATGGTCATGCACCAAAGGCGCCCCTAGCGATATGTTATTGTTGAGTGCCTCCAACAACACAGCAGTACAACTACGAAGTATACTGCTGAGAGTGAGAATGCACAACTTGAGAGATATGACATAAAGACAGAAGAGAACATGCTTTACGATTCAACCATAGACTGTACATATGTCTACTGCCTTTGAACCAGCCAGCCTCCCACATGCCGTAACCAGTAGTCGCAGTCGAGCAATATGTCATGCTGGAGGTGTCAGGACGGGAGCAGAGTGATGAAGCGCTCATGCGGCGTCAGGAGAGAGGGTGCACAGCAACGCAGGGCGTGTAGCTTAGGTTCGAACATAGTTGTGTGCGGAATGTGCAGGATGTGAGTTGTAACGGTATGCGGTCCGCCACCATCAAAGAGGCCAGAACAAAAGAACAACAGCCATTGGCCGATTGGGACGATGGAATACACAGCCTGCTGCAGCACCGGTGTGACATGTTGGCTGCACCATGTTACCCCAGATCACGAGGACCCTGGTTTGGCAAGCATCTCTCTGGAAATACGGTGACTTGGGTGTTGACTCGAAAAGATACATGAGCGCTAGAAATGCGAGTTGAGTGCGGGGTGCCGGATCACACATGGTTGTCTGCGGCATGCCGGTCTCCAGCCCTGACACAGAGCCAGAATGAGAACACACACAGGTCATGTGACAGCACCGGTATGACACAATGGCTTTACCGTTTCATCTGATAACATCAGAACACTGGCATGGTAAGACCCATCTGTATGGAAACAGAATCTTGCAAATATATCTTGGCATTTTGACCCCAGATTAAGATTTGCTCACAATATATCTCCCCGAAGATTTGCAGTCTCGCGATTTATGGGGGAAATATCTTGAATGTTGAACAAGCGGCGTGTTGTTCCTCTCTTGTGCGTGAAGTTGATAAAGGCACAACGGCCACTTGGTCCACAAAAAATGCCGAGGTGTGGCGAAAAGTGAGCATGACGCAGTTAGTTGTAGAAGGGCGTCCCTCCCCCAGCTGTATTGCCTCAACATTGTGGGTGAATACTGGCGATGGGCGCCTACCTGGGGTGCAAAGTAGAAGCCGTTGCCCACGTGTTCATGTCAAGCGGAGAAACAAAACTGTTCCATTGCTGTCCAACTGACAAGAAAGTGGATCAACCCGAAGGCCGATGACACCCATGCACGTATCTCACTATGTAGCAGGCGTACCGAGGTCAAACCTCCGGCGCTGTCACCTGCACCAACGGATGTGGCTCGGGTGCAAACGGGTTGGGTGTGGGGTGATTCGATAAAGAGAAAGAAGCGTCGCACACGATAGAGCACTGTTGGCAAAACGTTCCTCCTGCTCTATTTTTCGACTTCAAAATAAGGTGCTCTTTGAACGGTCCCTCCACAGACTGGTGATGACGCACGTGGAACGAGCGAGGGGAAGTACGCATTTTTTTCGACCGCTTTGGTTGTTTTCGTTCGCTGTCGGCGCCCGTGGCGCCGACATAGTGACGCCAGGGTGCGTTAGAGACCCTTGCGAGTGCCACGTGCAGATTTCATGGCGTTATGGACGATTAGGTTGACTGACCTTCGGTGAGCGCGCTGCACCCAGGCAAGATTTGTTACGCCGCCTCAAGGAAGGGTCGTTTCGACAGATCTTGGGTCAGGATTTGTTCGAAAGGGCAGATTTCGGGCCTCGGGAAATCTTGGCCAAGATATATCGGAAGATTTTGCTCCCATAAATCGTGAAACTGGCAGATCTTGGCCAACATCAAGATTTATCGACAATATTTTGTTCCCAGAAATCAGGGTCTGAGACCCTTCTTTCTTTATGGAAACATAATCTTGCAATTATATCTTGGCATTTTGACCCAAGATTTGCTCACAATATATCTCCGCGAAGATTTGCAGTATCGCGATTTATGGGGGAAATATCTTGAATGTTGAACAAGCGGCGTGTTGTTCCTCTCTTCTTCTGCTTGAAGTTGATAAAGGCACCACGGCCACTTGGTCCACAAAAAATGCCAAGGTGTGGCGAAAAGTGAGCATGACGCAGTTGTAGAAGGGGCATCCCTCCCCCAGCTGTATTGCCTCTACACTGTGGGTGGATACTGGCGATGGGCGCCTACCTGGGGTGGAAAATTGAATCGGTTGCCCACGAGCTCATGTCAAGCGGAGAAACAAAACTGTTCCATTGCTGTCCAACTGACAAGAAAGTGCATCAACCCGAGGCCGATGACACCCATGCACGTATCTCATGATGTAGCAGGCGTACCGAGGTCAAACCTCCGGCGCTGTCATCTGCACCCACGGATTTGGCTCGGGTGCAAACGGATTGGGTGTGGGGAGATTCGATGAAGAGATAGAAGCGTCGCACACGACAGAGCAGTGTTGGCAAAACGTTCCTCCTGCTCTTTTTTTCCACTTCAAAATAAAGCACTCTTTGAACGGTCCCTCCACAGACTGGTGATGACGCACGTGGAACGAGTCAGGGCAAATACGCATTTTTTTCGCGCGCCTTGGTTGTTTTCGTTCGCTGTCGGCGCCCGTGGCGCCGACACAGTGACGCCAGGGTGCGTTAGAGACCCTGGCGAGTGTGCCACGTGCAGGTTTCATGGCGTTATGAACGATTAGGTTGACTGACCTTCGGTGATCACGCCGCACTGAGGCAAGATTTGTTGCGCCGCCTCAAGATTCGTCGGAAGGCTCGACTTGACAAATCTTGGGTCAAGATTTGTTCGAAAGGGCAGATTTCGGGCCTCGAGAAATCTTGGCCAAGATATATCGGAAGATTTTGTTCCCATAAATCGTGAAACTGACAGATCTTGGCCAAGATCAAGATTTATCGACAATATTTTGTTCCCATAAATCGGGGTCTGAGGGCTATTATTATCGACCAATAAAACACGAAAAAAAAATGGCACCGTGTTTTCTTGAACATGTAGGAGGCGTTTTCCCCCGAAAAGGTGAAAAGAAGGAGCCGGGTGTTTTGACAGAAGCATCGGACAAGCGCACCGCGGGCGCTGTAACATCACTGAGAACGCTAGGAAGACCTGCCAGACTCACGTCCAGGTCTGTTGTGGAGATGGACAAGCGGCAGAAGCGGCGTCCAGTCCGTTCTTGGCCCAAAACTAGGCATTGCGTGGTTCTCTCGTCTTCAACTGCTGCTGTTGGTGCATTTTGTATTTTTCAATCACACATAGCAAACACGTAAACAGTAGAACGAGTACAGCAGCAGCACCAAGACCTCCCACGCGCTGATTCCTTCGGTTCGGCTATCTATTTGATACCATCTCCCGGCGCCATGCTGCTTCGTGGGTATTGGGTGCTTGGGTGCTGGTCAATAAAGTGTGCGAGAGACGTGTGCTACCTCACCAAAATGATGCCGTTGGAAAAAATGCGACGAGATGATACGTTTTTGGTCCGACGCATCAACATCAATCCACGGCACCACGCAGCAGTAGAGCAACAGGGCCTCCGACACGCTAATTCTTCCGGATTCGCAATCTATTTGATGCTGGCTGTCAGCGCGGCTGCCGCCCTATGATTGTTGAGCTCGTCTACCTTTGGGCAGGTGGTGGTCAAAGATGGGAGTCGCAACCGTGAAAAAGGAGCTGGCAAACTGAAGCAATCGCAAGCAACACCCACCTGCCCTGCGCCTGTTGTTGCTGAAAACTAAAAACAGCAGGCCAGGTGGACGGGATTTTTCTAAGTGTGTTGTCCTCTGTGTCGGGTGCTGCTCATTGCGCTTTCGCTGCTGCTCTATGGTAAGCAAAATACCATGTCAACCCGTTGTGTGTCGACCAAAACGTGTATTCAGGGAAGCAAACGCGCTTTTCGCGATGACATCACGAATAGAACAAGCGAGAAATAATCGGATCTTCTTTTCACCGTTCCGGGAAAAAAAACGTTTTTTTCGTTGCGCTAACAATACCCCTAAGTATCTCTCTGAGCGTCCCGTGTCTCGGGTGTAGGCGCGAAGAGATGCGTGAGCTTTAGGTGCGAGAGTGTTGTGAAGAATGTAACAAACAATAATTGACATAACCCATGTTGCACTTATTTTCACGATGTCCCCGTTGTTTGGTTTGCCAAACGGATTTTTCGAATTCAGACTACTACTGCTGTTTACCATGAATGGTAGTCTCTACATACAGCAGCAGCCGGCCTTCCTCCACAAGCGCTACTGCTGTTGTATGCAACAACCACAACCGCCGTTCACGATGGAGTAGGTTGAAAGTAGTAGTCGAGGACCACCTCCGGAGTCTGTCTGCGCGTAGACGAGCTTGTTCGTTGCAAAGAGGTGGGCGAGGGAGACACGACGACTCCTACTGAGAAAGAACCAACGGGCGGCCTCCGGGTGAGTTGGTCTAACCTACACATACATACAAGTGGTCTGGCGTCTTTCGCCGCTCCGCTCAATAGCTCGATTCCAAGATACGCGATATGTGGTACTCAACATTCGTGCCAGTAAAAATGCATACCACCAATTTGAAAATGAGAACAAATACCGAGCGGTGCAGAAAGAGAGAGGGCACAAACACTCGATTCATGCCATCCACCAGTAGTTGTAAATAGTATCTGACAAAAATCAAAATGAACGGAGAGTAGTAGTGCTGGCGGCTTTCGCCGCCCCGCTCAATAGATACACTGGTGGCCAGAGGAGCAGGTTGGGCACGAACTACAACCTGGGGGGGGAGGTTGGGAGGCCGAGTTCGACCTTGAACCCATTTTTTCTTCAGACTTGCAGCCCGCCGTGTTGATTGCAATAACGCCACTATCCAAGATGCGGGATATATCTTGCACGCTTTGGACTGCAACCTCCCTACAACCTCCCCCCCAGGTTGTAGTTGGTACTCCAACCTACGCACAACCTGCCTCTGACCACCCGTGTAGACCTTGAACTCACGGCCATAAGTGCGCCCGGCGTCTAATCGCCTGGTTCATCGTGTATTTTTTTCAACTGACTGAGTAGATATCCGCATGCGTTGCAGCAGCAAGCTGTAGCGCGGCACACAGAGTTGCAAATGTCATGCGGAGCGCGGAGCTACTGCTGCTACTACTAAGCTGGAGTCATCGGCAGCCATATTTTTACGCTGAACGGCCAAGAGAGATCACGGAGAGATAGTAGGGAGAGTCAGAAAAGAAGTGCCGCTCATGTGGAACAAATGAAATATATCACGCTATATACTGGTACAAGGTCTCCCTTCGGGACGTGGGTGTCGACCCTCCCTCAGGTGACGCAAGACCACATGCGCATTGCCCGAAGAGGGACTGAGTGTCTTACAACGCTTGTATTTTCGCAGAAAACATCGCGCACGTTGTTATTCTACATTGGAGCCAGCTCAAGCGGACAATATTTTGGCAGCGAAAACTCAGACTTCCATGATGTCTTTCATTGATGATGGCGGGTTTCCGATGAGAACCGAATTTGAAGCCGAAACAACACCACGAATGGGACAGGTTCAACACTGCGGGTGGATGCATGCTCTCAGACTTGTCTACACTTGGCCCGCGGCGAAGTCTAGTAAACGTAGGTACTGCTGTTGGACAACGCGATGACACGAAGAGTCACAGCCAGGAGTCATCGAATGAATGAATAAAAGAAGGAAATGAAAGTGGAGAGGCAAGAGGCAAAGATTTCAAACCGTCGTGTTTGATGGGTTTGACAGGTTTCACAATTGGCTCGCCAGACTTTTCTAGCGCGGAACGCGTCCCCAAGGTTTTGAGGCAATTTTCGCAACTTTGGCCGTCAACCACACGCGCCACGGAGGCCTACCGAGCTCCGGGCGCGGGCGTTAAGGTACCGACGAGCCTCCTTCGTGCCCCTGAGAAGGAATTGCGATAAAAGGCCCGCTCCCGCGAGAGAAAGAAATGCCGAACCCCGAAAAGTGACCAAATCTTACATCTACATACTAGGTCCCCCGGGGGTGACGCAAGTAGGAAGAGGAGTAGTGAAGTCATGGATAAAATTGCAAAGTTCGGTAGTGCTCACCCCCGTACAAAACACCCCATGTATCATGGGACGGATGTGACAACACGAAAACCATTTAGGTGGAAGGGGAACGATGCGTTGGTAGCGGCGCTGGAGGCTCGGCGGCTTTGGCGAGGCATGGATATACGGGGTGTATTGACGGAGGGAGAGAAAGAGGGTGGAAGCTTCTCTGGCGGTTTGAGCTGTGATTTGTGATGGGAGGGAGGGTGTAGAAGGAGTAGATGCGAGGAGAGCCATCGTGAGAGCGAGTGCGGGCAGCCGGATATTTGCATGCGATTTTTGCTTTTGGAACAGATTTTTCTTTCTTCGTGCTGAATCGGACTTACTTTCGCCTGTACATGAATAGACACATTATTCTGCACATGACCAGCCCGAGAAGCAGTACTGATGCAGATGCATACACCGCGCCGTAAGGTATGAATAAGTGTTGTTCCTGTGGCGTATCCATCCGTGCGGGGAGCGTGCAGCTGGCGCAGTGATCGCCCGCCAGTGATGGCCCGCACCCTTCAGGACAAAATCGGAGATTTCACCTATCTATGAAGAAAAGATCCGAAACATTCTATAATCGGCACGTTTCTACCGGTCAGGTTTTTCGTTTTGAGCTTGTGTTGAAGTGGACTTTTCCCTGTACATGTATAGACACATTGTTCTATACATGACCAGCCCCGAGAAGGAGTGCTGATGCAAATGCATACACGACACAGTATGTGTAAATAAAAGACATGTGTTACTACTGTTGTGAATCCATCATCTACTGTGGAGAGTTGCAGCTGGTGCAGTGATGGCCCGCACCCATTCGGAGAAAATCGGGGAGATAGATTTGACCTATGGGAAAAAGATCCGAAAAACTCTGTGACTGGCAGGACGTGTTCTAGTCAACCATGGACTGAGTTAGGTTCGTGACCAGTATCTTCCGCACGATGCAATTGCAAACCGGAGGTGAGAGTTCAAAGCAGAATCGCGGCCCCGAAGCTGAAGAACCACGTTACATAGAAACGTACGCATGGACACACACAGTGTCAAGGCTGCTATGATGCTTCACCGATTAGGAACCATCGAAATGATTCCAAATTTTTTGCGACCGTGTTCTCTCAACTTGCTGGGGAAACATCTCCTGGTGTGCCACAGAGAGGTTTCAGGAATTGGTTCGGGAGGCATGGTCGTCGCGGAACGCGTCCCCTGGGTTTTGAGCCAATTTTTCGCAACTTTGAAGGTAAACTACACACAAACGCCACGGAGGTCTGCCGAGTTCCGGACACGAGCATTGATGTACCGACGGGCATCCTGCGTGCCCCTGAGAAGGAACCGCGAGAAAAGACTCGGTGGGGCGAGAGAAAGAAATACCGAGGGATGAAAAGTGACCAAATCTTATATGTACATATATACATCACAGGATGGCGGTCGTGTCGTGACACATTTCTTACAAATGGTATGGGGAAAAAACAAAAATATGGTAGTTCAATTTGTTTTTGTGGACGTGGTGGGCACGACCGAACATTAGTGTGTCCTGGCGACATCGGCTGAATGAGATGCCTTCGGCGACCGGGCCAAGTACTTCAATGCGTCGCCACCGGGCCAAGTGAAACACTGCTGCTGTAGACAAGTCCTAGCGCATGCACCCGCAGTGTTGAACGTGCTTGTTTGTGGTGGTGTTTCGCGGATTCACATTCGGTTCTCAACCTGCCATCTCATCATTCACAATGTGTTCTTGCTGTGGACTTCTACATCACCATCCAGAATCTGGTGAACATTGCTGCCGTACCTCTGCGTTCAACGATTACACGCGACCATGCGTTAACCCGTGGCATGCGACGAACACGTATGTGTGTCTACCACTGTGACCTTCTCAACCATCATCGGACAAAAAATACCGAAACAGCACCAAGACAGCAAGCGTTGATTGGTGATGGACAAAATCTGAATCTACACGAACTTGATAGCATTGACTGGGAATGGGTGGACAAACCTCTGCACGCACAAGAAGCACCCACACATTCGTGTTGCTCCCCCTGCCCGTCGGAGATAGATGTGAGTGCGGGTGTGGGTGGGGTCCTGAGAACGGAAAAGGGCTATGTAGTAAGTGGAGGAGTGAGTGGGAGAGTTGTACCGCGGTGTAGAAGAGAACGATAGGCAGATAGTTATGATATCTTGCTATCGATAAATGCGTTTTGATGTACGTCCATAAACGCATAGGACAACTGCAACACTTCAGCGTGCTGTGGACTAGCGAATGCACGTATGCATCCCTGTTGTAAGACATCCTATTCAACACACTACTCTTGCTCGGAAATATGAGGAAGGCCGGTTCAGACAGTATAGATGAGAGGCGAAGTGTACTCCTTTTAAGACTTCGTACACAGAAGGTCATGAGTTCCATTCGGCTCAAACACTTTTTTCCCCGAAAATACATCGATTTTCTCTGAGTAACATACTGTCTTCCCTTCGTTATTGCCCGTTCAACTTGCTCATTGTTGCCGCCCTGAATCTTTGGTCCCGGTCAACACCAAAGAACTGCTCAAGCTTCTTCAATATGTGGTTGTAAACGTAGCGCATTGGTGACACATCAAAAATATAAACAAGAAAACTATGTTCTACAGTAGGAGTATATCTTTTGGCGCGTACGATACGAACTATTTTCTCGGGAGATCAGTATCGGAGTTAACTTGCTCACGGGAAGCGATGGTGAGCCTATCATCCCCTATGTTTGATAGTTTTCGTTTGACCGCCTCTTATCACGTCCGAGCATCATAACATGGATATATATGCAACGAATCGATTTCTAAGCATCTTAAACAACAACCGGCCTTCCTTATATTCCCGGATTTCCCAACTAACTGTGAAAAGAAGGACTCGTCCTCGACAGAGGTTGGGGAGATAGTACCCTTCTTCATGAAGGTGGCCTCCACATTACTCCTCCCTCTTCGAGACTTCTTCTTGGTTGCCACGAAAGAGAAGTCTTCTATAGGGTAACCGGAACCCGACCGGCTGGCGGCGGGG
The DNA here is from genome assembly GCA_000310025.1 of Ectocarpus siliculosus. Lineage (NCBI taxonomy): Eukaryota > Phaeophyceae > Ectocarpales > Ectocarpaceae > Ectocarpus > Ectocarpus siliculosus. The sequence goes on along the minus strand of FN648572.1, from coordinate 76,547 downwards.
CGCTTCACTTCTTCACAATCCTCTGTGATTACACGGATTCGCTACGTCCGCCATCTCGCCTGCCACAAACACCACTCGCACGGACGGATACGACACCGCCACAAATTTCATCAACGCATACAGGGCCACCGGTGACAACGGCCCCTTTCCTTTTCTCGCTTTCATACGGCAGCGTCTTTTTTTTCCCCATTCCCTCCTCAAAATAGTCCCCACCCCCGTCTTCCGTCCGATTCACGTTTTGTGATCGGGCATCGACCATTCCACAAAAAAATCCCTTTCGTTTTCATTGTATGTTGCAGAACACCGACCTACGCAACGGACGGACGGACGTATGGACCTCACATCGTCTACCTAACTAAGCCGACTTCGAGTACGCTTTTTCCGAAGCGATTTCACCATCGCGTCGACTTCTTCTGCTTATCGAACCGCCGAATCCATCCCACGCATGCTGGCCGCCCACCCCCTTGAGGGGCGGGGACCCAATCGTTCCCCCTAGTACATATATTCAAGGTTCCCCTGTGGGAGGTAGTAGTAGGTGATTTGCCTCCTGGGGGCGACGAAAGAAGACATGGTCAATCAATGCCATCGCGGTCGCATGGTTGGTCGTCATAACCTTCGGTAGTGCCGGCTCGCGTGGAACCTGCATACTAGTAATTAGCCTGGAACTCGATTCATATGTGCGGGGTATTTTGTTTTCTCCCTCCGTGACTTTCCCTTGTGCACCGAGTGAGTGGTTATGGCTACAATAATAGCGGTTTTCTGCAGGTCCTACACTGCTGTAGTCCGCTGCGTTTGATCATTTTCTCTTCTTGTTGTGTGATCGTGTTTCCCATGGTATTTGGGACTTTTTCACGCATACACCAACATCAACGGATCAAAGAGACGCTCAACGTGCGCAAGAACAGTCGCAGATAAATGGCGACCGCCACCTACCGTACCAAACTAGTATGTTTGACTTTTTCGATTCTCGGAATTGAAATGTACAAATTCACCGCTGCCAGAGTTGTGCGAGAGGACTTCTGTGTCTGGAGTGTCCCCATGAGCATCAAGAGTCTTGATGCCCGCTGTGGGTACACATGCGCCAGCTGCCGTGTCGTGATTGTGTGCACACAACCATCACAGCAGCAGGTGTGTGTGTGGGCGCGTGGGAGCGTGGCGCGTGGCGCGGAGCAAAAAAAAATTATGTTTTCAGTTTTTGTGCCGTTCGAGGAGGCTTTGATGGTTCGGATTCCCGACCCCTTACAAAACGGCCCAGTCCCAGCAACTTTTAGGTGGCCCTAACGCGCGCCACCGGTGTCTCGCGAGCCCCACACGTAACGGGTAATGTACCGACGGGTCCTCTGCGTGCCATGCAGAAGAAAGGGCCAGAAAAATCGCTGTTCCAGCGGAGAGAAACGATCGCGACCACAAAGAACGTCGAAATGATTCATATACATGTATGTTACCGTATTCCGCTGTATCATGTTATCTACTGCATGACAGAATCGTATATGTAAAACCTCGAGTTGTTCAACATGGAATAGTTCTCACAATATTATGCGGTGGTAAGCACGTCCATGCAAGGTGAGCATTGAAGGGGCTGGCGGATCAGTCCATGCCATTTTTGTAATATCACCTGCGCCTAATGCAGTAAATCCGAAAAGCCCGTTGTACCTTCTTTGAGCAGAAAGGAATTTAGTAGTTTCAAACAGCGCCGTAAGATGGTGGGGGATAGATTTGAGAGGTTGGATACACGACTTGCCTTTGTTACAACAGTTTGATCTTTTTTCTTCTTTCCAAAGTTGAGCATTGCAGTGAGACCATGTGATATTTTGTGGATCATCCAAATCCGTGTGTTTTAACTCGAAAGGTGCCGAGGGGAAGTCGAATGATTGCGAGTCAATGTCTTGCACTCCAAGGCGTATTTCGTTATTAGCATCACCGCGATGGCTGTCTAAACTCGGTGCCGGTAACCTTGGTGCACAATTCCTCATTTGACTAAAATGTTGACGTATCATATCGAGTTCAGGGTGTGAGTCGTGTGGTGTGTTACTGTTCGCATTGCGACGTTGACGTTCCGTTAAGATTTCAGCACGTCTTCGTCTGCGAGATCTTGCTAGTTCTGCGTGTTGCGCGTTATCCGTATGCGGTGACGTGCTTGAACTTCTTGCCGTCGGAAGACTTGGCACCAGCGTAACGACGCCACACCGCGTGCATGTTTTATTCCACTATGACAACAACAGCAAGCAAAAAGGGCATTGTTGTGGAGAGATTTAGCGGTTGCGGTTGCGATGCAGTTTCATGTCAGGGCTTCATGCAACACCTGACTGAACAACACTCGGGCCCACATCAGGCGGAAATTACTTGAAATAATTAAAGAGAGAATATGCTTTTACCTTTGTAGCCGCGGCTGTTGACCTGTTCGGTTGGGATCCCGAGCGAAGGAGTACCTCCCACCGGGGCGAGACAGAGCTGGCACGGCTTCGGGTACGTTGTCGACGGGGTGAGGATGGTGTAGGATACGCTACAACTGTCCTCGTCGCGGTTGTTGTTACGGTCGCAAGGGGCAAACTTGCCTTTACCGTCGCGCTGTATGGACTAGTCTAGACGCCGAACGACGTCCGCGTACTACGGCAACGATCTAACTGGATGGGATACTTCCTGCCACGGCGAACCATAGTACAAAACGATGCAAAAATCCGTTCGTGTGTCGTTCGGCTGCCACATGTGTCGACGACAGGTACACGTAGAGCTCTCGCGATGTTGTCGTTACCGCGCAGGAGAACCCCTCGGAGATCTTCCACATGGTGCTACAACGACAGCAGTACTACTGTACATAGATGTCGTAGGAGAGTGGAGTTGTGCTGTCACGGCATCTCCCACGCACTCTCCTACCGGTGCTTGCGTCGATTGGAGTCTTGGAGGCCAAAATACAAGAGTGGGTTGGGTTCCCGGGTTGTGGAAGCAAACCTGCCTGCGACAACAGAGAAGGCGGTGTTCTATTTACTACAGTAGCCCGCTCAACGTCTTGTTTGTTTTTGCGACATGTGGTTGCGTATTTCTTTGCCACTGCCGAAAAAGACCGCTGGATCTTTATGCAGTCCATCTTTCGCATTTATTAATCATTTTACACCGAACGACGCAGGACGGGTCGACCTTCATCATTGTTGTTGCTGTTGTTGTCTTCACATTAAAAACCGTTCGGATCTCTCGCTACCCAGTACCTTCATATGTCCGTACTTGTGGATTACCTGTAGGAAATTGTGGGAATCCCTTCATTCCGAGAGAGCCATCGGTCGGCATCCGGCCTTTTCTTTTTTTGTATGCACTTTTCTTCTTGTGAAGTTTTGACGTTGCGCTTGCCAACGTCGCATAATAAGTGTTTGTGTCTTCAAACCTTCTCAGCCGGCCTTCAAACCTCTTGTTGATAAGTCTCCGTGGTAACTTCTCCGCGCATGAATCATATGCAGTCATGACCTGGACTCTTCGACTTTCACGATGGGTATTTTACCTCCCCGTCTTGCGTTGGTGAGTACCTCCGTTATACGGAAGGATCGTTCCACGACGCAAACGTCGACGTCTCCTTTTTTTTGTTTCGTTCCCTTCGCACGTCTTCCTTGCGGCGGTTTTAACCCCGACTTCGAACGTGGGGTGCGATTTCCTCTCTTCGTACCTTCCTCGTCGGCCTTCTCCATCGTTATGTACATAATGTATACCTCGATGTTTCGGCTTTTCGATTCCGATAGACAACTACCCTACGGACTGACATGTCCCTTTTACCCCCGACGGGACCGCGCGCTCGTTGAGTGCCGGAATTCTTCACCACTTGCTTGCCTCTCCCAACACCGCCCCTTCTTCCCGCCCCTCCAAATCCTCTCCCCTTCTTCTTCTTCTTTCCTTCCTCCCGGACACTCACCATCATCCGTCCGGGATGTTGGCCCCCAGCCCCATTGGGGGGCGGGGGGCCTATCCTTAACCCTAGTTCAAATTTTCTTGAGCCCCAGGGAAGAGTTACCAAACTGGAAGAGAGCACGTGTAATGCCCGACGACATCTTTCTGCGGCCTTTCTATCATGATTCTGCCTCTCTCCAAATACAATCTGTCCCTCTCTATACCCTCCAAACAGCAACCGAGGGTGCTCTTTCCTGCGGTGGAGGGAACCAATCTTACTGCGCATAGCATAGTCTCACATGACCAAGTCCCAATTTCTTCGCCAACTTTGAGGTCGTCGTGAAACTAATCATGCAATGGGATTAGCTCCCGTTCTTGACAACCCCCACACCGTGCCTTCCCCCAATTGCCTCCCGACTTGCTATTTTGTACCGTGCTGGACACCACTGTACACGGCTCCTTCTCATTCGTCTATCTTCATCTTCCTGCCCTCCAGGATTCTTGCTCCCCAACCGCCATATACCAGTTCCCCAACCTTTAGCAAGTGCAGCACGCATTGGTTTCTGGGATTCACCCCTATTTCTCCACTATTTGCCTCGACGCTCCGTGAGCTCGGTCATATTTCAAAGCTTGCACTACCCAACCTTTAACACTTAAAAAGTTATCCGTCAACCCCAAGTGGTATGCCTTGTTGTCTTTGTAGTGATTGTGGTGCTTAATGTTTAGATGCTTATTATCACTCACGCCCGTTTGGGGGGAAATAGCAGGGAGTGCCACGAGCACGACAGCTGACGGGGGGGCTCCGCACAATCATTCTCTGGTCGCACTACCCAACGCATACCTATTGTGCAGGGCACCTGAAACAGTCATCTCGTCTACAAATCCCACTACAACGCACTCACACGAACAAAGGTTCTCAGGGATAGTTGTTTCATACATGTCCATGTAGACGGAAGCCAAGTTTTATCCCTTCTGTGTTCGCTGCAGGCAACATAGACGAAAGTAGTCGAACCCAAGCCATGACAAGATTGTGTGTGCACGCTAGGTCTGTAGGATGCTGCAGAATTGTGCCGGTATCAGCAGGCAGCAGTCGCTAGCAGATGTGCAGTTATAGTGGAGCAGACACCACATGCTGTGTGAACCAGACCTCGGCCATAAAACACTATTGATGTGTGTGTGTAGTCAGTGAATCACGTGCAACATGGGTGAACGCGGACACTGGTAGGTATCGCTGTTGAAAAACAAGCCCACCAACCACGGCCACGAGACACTATTCATGTGTATAGCTCCGACATTTGGACTGTCTGTTCTCAAGCGTGAATTGCCCCCAAGGTAACACCTGGTAGGTATCGCTGTTGAAAAACAAGCCCACCAACTACGGCCGCTGCACACTATTCATGCGTGTGGTTCCGGCAGTCATTCTCTCTTTATCGTTGCGTGAATCGCTCATGGTGACAACCCTAGTAGGTGATGTGTTTGAAAAACAAGACCACCGACCACCGACGCCACGCACTATTTATGCGTGTGGCCCCGGCATGTACCCTCTCTTGCTGTGTGAATCGCCCCAAAGGTGACAACCTTTTTGGATGCCGCTGGTAAAAAACAAGCCCACCAACCACCGCCGCCAAGCACTATATATACGTTTTGGTTCCGGCGTTTGTACTCTTTCTGCGCGAATAGCCCAAAGGCGACAACCCTAGTATAAAGCACTGGTCCTGTTGACAAACAGGACCCATCAACCCAGCAGCAGTTGGTTTTCGCTCTCCTTTACAGACCAATCCATCGGGGTTCTCTCTCCTCGACACAGATGAGGGTTTGTTCTCTTTCCACGTCACGTCTCTCCACATTGCCATCCCATCGCCACACGTACCGTTCAGTGCTGCGCCCTAGATGCCACGCCTGCTGGCGCCTGGCGTCCTTGCTCTCTTCTCCGCTCGGCACTCCCGACCAGGGACCCCGGGTTCTCCGTAACTACCCCATTTCTCAAGCGCAAGAGGAGCGATGCCAGGAAAGACTCAACTTGTTGTCATGTACTAAGGCAGGCACTTCACCTCTGTAGAAGCCTTCTATGTGTCCACCTCGCTCGTTGCCTCTGCGCTACTCTCTTTCTCTCCCTCTCTGGCACGCTGAAACTCTGTGAACACAGGACTTAAACAGAGTGGTAACATGTGCGACTCCTCTCGTTCGAGGGGAGGGCGTAGTACGCCAAATGTCCCGGGTACCCCAAAGCGTCGAGTTACATTCACGCGATTCAGGCGGCCAGCAAATTCTGTAACGCGGATGAGTGTCCTTGTTTCTCTTATGGTATGGGTGATTTCTTCACGGACGATTTGCTCTGAATACAGCACGGACATGCCCCCCTTCAACACAAATATGCCTTGCCTGATTACCGCCCCAAGACGTATGAAATACCAATCTACGCTCCCACACACAAACGCGCGAAAAAACACAGAGGACAAAAAACAGTGAATTTGTAGGTTCATCGCGCTTGCTTGCAACAGTTCATGTACCGTACGACCGTACGTCCGCCAAGACGTACACCCCCTCTTTCGGTGGACGAAGCCCTGGCTTCAGCCCGACAAACAAAAAACAACTTTGACTCATTTTTGGTTTGCGGTTCATGTGAATCGTCAATCAACGGAGCATCACAATCTGTTCCAACAAATTTCTTTGATAACCTGTCAGCATATATCTCGTGGAAGAGTGATGCCCACATGGACTTACGTTATTTTCTACTGATCGTAAAAGAGACCTCGACCGGCACATAAATCGTGACGAAGCCTGCACGATAGCCGTGCTTATGGTGTTCGTTGCGAGTTGGTGAGGATGACACCCAGCCAGAAACTTGGCGTGCCATGCGCACGTATAGATCCTTGTGTTGGATTCGAACGGGTTAAGCCTGAACCTCCTAGCGAACTGGTGGCCAGGAGTGTGCAGTGGCGCCATGGAGTTGGTGGGGGGGGGGGGTGTACTCATAGTCGTGCATGCCGTAGTCATTTGACCATTGACCTCGCATCCCTACAAAGCCGGGACGGAGCACGCCGGGTTCTCACCGGACCAGGCTCTCACATCACCAAGCGCGAAGCGCCGTGAGGTATTTGGCGAGTCGCATGAAGGGTGAGCTGCATCCTGCTAAGGGTGTTCGGCATCTTGTGCTTACTTCCTTGCGTACGGATGACAGCTACGTATGACTTAATTTATTTTCTGGTGCTTTCACTTCCAGAGACAGTTGTAAGCACTGTGTAACTGCCTCGAGGAAGCTTGACCATTTTAACACAACGTGGTGCGATCATCCCTCGTTGCGCGGAGTAAGGTTTCTCGACCCCGCACAATATGATCTACTCGACCACAATTATGGTTACCGCCAAAAAAAAAAACGAGGTAAAAAAAAAAACGGTAGCCTGGTTGCCGAGTTCACGAAGTGAAATGGCTTGTTTTACAACGTTGTTGCCAAGCGACGAAAACCCAATCCCGATGGCAAACACCGAGTGGGGGGCTTGTTTTACAACGTTGTTGCCAAGCGACGAAAACCCAAACCCCGATGGCAAACACCGGGGGGGGCGGCTTGTTTTATAACGTCGTTGCCAAGCGACGAAAACCCAACCCCGATGGCAAACACCGGGGGGGGGGGTATAGGAACTATTGGTGGGGGGGGGGGGGTATAGGAACGTCTTTCTGCCTGTCCGTTACGGTAGATCACCCCAGGTTAAATACTCACAGAAAATGGGTACGTGACACTACTTGAAGATAGAGTAGGTGGAGATTTTTTTGGCTGTTATTTCTTGCGTTGTTGTTGTGTGAGAGTGAATGCGACGACCATGGGTTGCCCCCAACCGCCAAAACCTTTGACCAACCGGACATGTACTCTCACACTTAAGCATTGGTTGTGATCGGATGAGCGTGGTGAGGAATTGTAGACAAACATGCGGTCTCTTTAGCAGCGCACAGTTTACGTACACAGAGCGGCAACCCACGGCCAGTTGAAGCCGCTGTACAGCACACACATCTTTTGTGGCGTGGGTACGTGGCGGGTCAGTGTGGACCTTACCTCAAGCACGTCTCACATACGTATGTGACGGTTCGGACGTTAGGTTGCGCGTTGCGAGTTCACGAGTATGGCGCTTGGTCAATCCGTGGGACATGCATGACAGCCGCGTGTGCACACCAGCACCGAAGCACAGGAAGAGTACAGGGTTAGCAGCACAGAGAACTTCTGTTATCTCCGCAATGCAAACAAAAGCCAACGCGCTCTCAACACGTCTTGTATATATGAGTTCTGCATGTGGTCACCCCACGATTCCAGGATTTCGTTAACCCAGCCAAACACCGCGTACGGAAGGCAGTCAAGCCTTGAAGAAGTAGACACATAGTCTGGAACACTTCTTTAAGTGGCGGAGAGAACTTGCCTTCCCCTGCTACATGTCAACAGCAGTATGCAAACGACACCGACCGCGGTCATAACGCAACACGCCGTGCCTCGCCTGTCCGTTCCAACGCGAAATACTTACAATAGCTGTATTTTGCATTCGTGAACACACGCCACACCCAGCATGACGCACGTTCACTCTCAGCCGGGGTGTGCTGTGCGAAAGCCGCTAAGCTCAGCGGAGCCGCGCAGATTTTTTCAAGAATATTCTTCACACGGAACCGCGAAAATGTGTTTTTGTCTACAACACCTCAACCATATAGGGAAGATGTTGTACTCGACGCCAAGCCACACATTCTTCAGTTCAAACTCGACCCTGTCAGAGAACTGTCCATTGTGGTTAACGGGTATCACCAGTACTTTTATCGTCACCCACCAGGGCGTTAGTGCCAAGTGAACCCAGTTGCCGAAAAGCCTTTTGTTCGGTATGACTGCTGCTGTTCACACGTGTCCAAGGAAACAAACGTTGGACCGTCCTTGTTTCGATTTGACGTTGGATCCCTTTACTCCATGGAGCCATTTGCATTGTGGAACTCGCGGGTACGCAAGTAACTCTGAGGACATGGTTGTTTTGACGAAGAACATGTAGGTTGCTAGGGGAACGCCAAGGCGCATACAATGCGCCTTTCGTTCCCTCAGTGCGGACGGTCTCACCTTCACGAACATTTTTTCACGTACGCTTTCGCCCCACTCATAGGCATAGAATACAGTCAACTTTGCAAAGCCCTGCATCATCAATGTCGCCGTTTGTGTGCTAATACCTTGCGTGTCATTCGGGCTTCAATGAGCGGGGGACCGTTCAGGCGCCTCCATGAGCTACGTAGATGGATAGTGTTGGGGTTTAACTTGAAAGAGGGACCAAAGCGTTTTACTGCAAACAGACGTCAAGACATCCGCTTTCACGTCAAATTTGATTGACTCGCGTTTCATGCCCTTGTGGGTCGTTTTGGGTCGGGTTGTACCCTTTGGGCATAAGTAGCTATATCGTACGTACAAAATCTTCCATCCGTTGAGCTCGTGTTGTGCTCGTTTCATATCAACCAGTACAGTAGTTTCGTCGAATAGACTATGGGATATCCTTGCACTCTCATCTTAAATCTACACCCCGTTCGATCAGAATTGGAGGTCGGGTTTCAATTCTTCTCTCTTGCTTCCATAGGTTCCTTGGATTTACATCTTTCTTCTCGAAGTTGTATATTGCATTGTTGCAGTGCACACATGAGCATCGATCGTTGCAAAAAAGCGGGTAGGCACGTGGCTGCTAGACTTTCCGGTGGTTTTAGCGGCACTGCTCGGCGTAGATGTTGCAGTCAATCTTCGTGGTGTTGTTTCGTTTCCTCTTGCGCATGTTTTTTTCGGATCCTCCAGCATCGAGCCGTTATCTGGTTTACTGACAGTAAATACTGTAGTATCTCCACACAAAATCTCTTTCTGTGGGCAAGCCTTCGTCACCTTCACATACAGGTACCCATGCGTTCTCAGCACGCATTACGCTGTGCTTCGCCTTTTCAGTCCCACCCGAGCACCGGAACAAATTCTCATCAGCTTTGCAACTTCGCTGTCTTCTTAGTATCTCCTTTCACCGTCGTCCAGTACTTTCGCTTGCGATGCGGGCCCCCGTGGCCGTCCAGTACCCTTGCATAGCTTTACAGGGCATCAAGACAGGGGTATAGTAAGGTCTTCCTCGATTTCATGTGCTGCTTTTTGGCGTCAGGCGGCGTCTACTTTGGTTTTGGCTTGTTTTCGTACATCTTGTGTTCTCATACATCTCGTGCAGGAAGGAGTTGGGGTGGGAGGACTCTCTCACGGAAAAATCTTGCAGATAGTGTGCCCTTCCTTGTTGAACGCCGTTTCGTAGCGGAGAAACCCTGCCATTCCGGAGGGGCTGGCGTCTTGTGCTTGCGAGACCCATACAATCCCTTGAACGTGTATGTATGCACACGTCACCACAAACAGTCGCTGTTTCTTCAATTTCGCTCGGATACGGTTCGTGTCTAAGCGAAATTGGATAGGGGTTGGGTGGGTTGGGCACGTTGCATTTTGGCAGACCCGCATAAATAACGGGTCTGCTCTGATCTGATGGATAGCGACTCGTGTCTTTCGGTCGAGTACCGAGGGGTCCCGGCGTAGCAACCATTGGTTTTGATAATGTGAAACGCTCGCTACACCAGTAGTAGAAGTACATATGCTAGACATACTTGGTACAATACCTATTCCCAGGTCATTTTCCCACTCATTCCGCAAACGTTGTCGAATATGGGCGTGGTGAAGTCCTTCAGGCGTGCGTGTGCGCTTGATACACCACCTCCTCTCAGTTAAGGAAATGGTGCGCAGAGCTGAACAACTTGACTCTTGTTTTTTTGTGGGAAACAGCATCCCTTTGCATGCTAGCCACGCGACGAAACTGGGACCATTAGGCATACACCGAGTCTGGTTTGAGGGGCTCTAAAAGGCGTCGCCACACTCGAATACAATCCCAAAGTGCCGAAACGTACCACCGGGCAACAAGAACCCAAGGCAAAGTGAGTAAGGGTCGCATTTTCCTCGACAAGTTGCCCCAAAGCTGCGCTGCACTCCTGAAAACCGTCGGGTCGCCTGCCGTAGTCCTATCCGCGATTCTCAGCTTTATCGACGGGCCCGGACCTCCACTTCACCGCCATGAGGTACTGCTTGCGCTCGATACCATATTGTATTTCGACACGAGGACAGCACGGAAAGAATCACCCTAATCAACTACTCGCAGAACGTCGTCGTCGACCGTCGGTCATTTTTCTTGAAAATAGACTATGGTCATGAAATAATAGTAAGAACAGACAAATCTGCTGTTTTGTTCCGCTTTATTTGCAGTTGTGGAAGTGTGAGGAGTCTTGGCGGATATGAGTATAGTTGTTGTGTGACGGGGTTGAGTCTTTGGCGGATATGAGTACGGCGCCGACCATGTAAGATGCCATGCCATTAAAGTGGGAGCGTCCTCACTGCATAACGCGTCAGGGAGAACGGCAGTTCAGCACATATAATATACACTGGAGCACGTCTGTCACCAGCAATAATACTGTAGTTGCGATCAGGACATATGCATATGCCGAATCTAAGTAGTCACCAGTAGTTAGTACAGCAATTGCTCACACAGCACGATACGGCACAGCCGCGAGTGCGTCTTAAAGATATCATCACTCCCATTCTTTCAGCTGTGGCACCGCCTACAAGGCGAATGCGTGTAAGTGTGTTTTGCAGAACACCAGGACGGGGGAAAACACCTTGTGCACAGCGGTTCACGGCAGTTCACCATCACACTCCCCTGCATTCGGGGTAAATTGCGTAAAGCACCCGCGAGGGTAGTAATACCGCTTTTTATGGAAGCACAATGCTGCAAGAAAAGCTGCAAGAAAAGCTGCAAACTTTTCCTGCAGCTTTTCTTCCAAACTTTGTTAATGGAACTTTTGATGCACGCTCTTTACGGGACGCAGAAAGTTTTGTGCACAGGACTGGCGCAATACGGAGGTGTGATATATGTATATGTACTGACAACGGCGAGAAGAAGGCACGTGCCTTTCATGTTGCACCGCGAAAGAACCGGTCAGAGTGTGCGGGAGAGGGTGTAGTTGCAACCTTTTTTTCTCCACACTCACGATACCCCAAGGCATCTAACCTGGTACCAGAATGATTCTGGGTAAAGAATGCTCCCTCGGGGTGGCATTGCTGTTGCTGTTGCGTTCTCCTTCGAAACGTTATCGCTGGAAAACCAAACCATGCGCACACAATCCCTGCGAACTTGAACCAACTGCTCTCTGACGTGGGTACTTTGGGGTCGATCAAAACCTTGTTCCCGATGCGCACGATACCCCGCGGCACCAAAACTTGGGCATGAAAGATGAGCAGAGAGCGACCTCCCACCGAGCAGCCTTGCTATTGCTGTTGCTTCTTCCTTGGGAAAGTTATCGGTGGATAACCAAACCCGTGGCGGTCAAAAACACCGATCTTGAAGTAACCGCTCGCGACCGTTGACGGTTGTGCACAGCACACTTTTTTTCCCGGCGCATTCGGCACCTCACGGCCCCAAACCTTGACATTGCCCAACAGCCCATGGCACGACCTCCTTCCAGATGCCATTCATGAGGCCAGTCGTTGAGGAATCGTCGAGATCTCGGTCATCACGGCCTTCACATAATCGGTGCTGGAGAGGGTCTACGTGTGCGGTAGGGGTAGCAGGTTGACGTGAACCGGTATAGTTTCGGCGGTGCAGATTTTCTCGCCCCTTCCCGACCCGAGAAAAGCTGCAAAACGGTTTGGCCGGATTGCAGCTTTTTGCTCCGGAAACAATTTGCAGAACTTTTCGTGCAACTTTAACCTCCCACACTGAGCGTACATTAGCAAAGCTGCAAGAAATTTTGCAGAAATGCAGCTTTCTTTTGCAGCATTGTGCTACCATAAAAAGCGGTGTATAAAGACGGGCAACAATCGTGCCCTCCATGATATGTCCAGCAATCCACAACCACACCACTCGAGAGTACCTGGACATTTTGAACGGAACGTCAAGATGTTTCTCCGGTCTCCGCACAACGTTCCGGACAGTCTTGCCGAAGGCTGCGACCGGTACAGACGTACACACAATCACACCCCCCGCTGCCATCGACCACAAGTAAACGTTTCAACATCACCATGTGTCATACAATGGCCTCCGCCACCGACGGACAACACCCAACTACGTACGAGGACGACGTGGGTACGTACACAGGCGACTTGTTGTTATTGTTGTTGTTGATGTTGTTGAATATACGACAGAAGTATTTTTTTGTCGTTGGTCATCGTCGTCGCGAGTGACGCACGAACGACTTACCAAGACTTCACGAAGTAGCATCCGCGGACGTCCCGGCAAAGAATCAAACGTCTCCAAAATCTACCGATTTTTCATGGGTGACGGATAGAGCATTGCTCGATACCTTTCCCAACTCACAAATAATATCAAAAACGTTGTGTGCTTCCTACAATCCTATCGTTTGAGTCATTTTAGCCCATCCATGCTTTCATGTCTGCCATCTCGTGCTCGAACCGCACAACTTTTCGCCTTACAGTGATCCGTCATCCACACCAGCGGAAACATCAACATTTACTCCGACGTTTTTTCTCCGTGACTTCCCACCACTCGGGTCCGCCAACCATGGACCATCATTTATTCATGGTGCGCCCTTGCACTCTCGGATCGTCGCCGGTCTATCAGCCAAGTCCAAGCGCCCATAATCTACGGCATACGGCAAGCCGTCACCACCAACGCGTCCGCCAAGTTACGTTGTTCGCGTCCCATTCCGGTATGAATGAGTACCATTCCAGTTTCAGGCCACTAGACGCGGAGCCTTATCTACCGCAAAATCCCGCAAGATCAAGCGCAAACCTTCGCCAAAACCCAACGGCAAGGGCAAGAAACGCAAGGTCACTACTCCCCGCCCTTCCGCATTCGCCGACGCCGACGCCGACGCTGACGGCAACGGCAACGGCAACGACGCCAATGACCCCGAAAAACAACAAGATGACTCGGAACATGGAGGGAAAGAGGAGGAGGAGGAGGAGGAAGAGGAGGAGAAGGAGAAGGAGAAGGACTAGGACGAGGAGAACCACCGGGCGCACGAGGACGAGTAATACGACGACGATGATGAAGTAGACAACAACAGGAGGAAAACGACCAGTTCAGTATAATGACGCTCAAGAACCTGTCCTAGATATTTTGTTTAAACTACATTGCCAGTGCGTATCTTCTTTGCCCGGCTGTATTCCTGTCCTTTTGGTTTCCTTCATGGAGTACGTCGCCTCTTTTCAGCGTGCGGGATCGTCCTTCGGCATTCCTTCTGAGCCATTCGGTCCATCCTGTACCTCACGGATATACGACCGCTTGTGGCCTCTTCTTTGCACTTACTTTCGATTCCACTTCGCTGTTGATTACTTCATGTTATGGCGGGACGTACCGTTACCGTATCCACCTTCTGCTTGCTTCCTCTTTTCGTCGTTACCGTCTGCTTCTTGATGGCTACCTATTGGTTGTTCTATGTTTTGAGATGTGACAGCAACGGCGGCCGTTTGCATGTTCATATTCGTCTCTTGGACAACAGCACCGCGCAACTTCTCACGCGCGCACTGTTTTGACTTCGCCCTTGGGCACTGCTTCGGATGAATATTTCCGTATGCCTTTCTTGTCATTAGTGATTGGAGCCTTTGCGCTTTCGGATTGCTCGCTTCGTACAGGCCGAAAAATCGATACCTTCATGTTATATCAACATTTTTTCCCGTCAAATAACGTACGTCTCCCGGGCTCATGGTACCCGCTGTCGAGCTGTCCTCATTCTTGTATTAATTTGGCTTCAAAGTATTCCAATAATATGATTGTTCTCTTTCTGTGTCCGTAGTTTTATCCATCATGTCTCTTCAACGGTAGCCTGTGGTGTTACAGTAGTGTAGATGGATTTTTTCCGATCACTTCCGTTCCGTTCCAGGTCCCACGTTGTTTTAAACTGGGGGGGTATTACCCCTTCACTTATGGATCAGATCTCTGTATTTCGTCTGGGACTTGCGTGTGTACCGTGCGTGGTGGGACGAGGGAACAGAGAGTTCATTTATGCGTCACGCGTCCTCTTCACCTGTTTTATTCAAACTACTTCTTACACGTTCTTCATCCATCATTCCTGCCATAACGTATGCCACATGCTGTACACCTACCCCGCCAGGGGGAAATGATCGCCATGTCTGCCTCGACGGACTTGCCATCTTTCGCCGGTACCAACCTTGCGACGTGCGGAGGTTGCATCCATATTTTCTCTTCATGTACCTTCAACATCCACAAAATGTGTCTGTGTTTAGCGCCTTCTTATTCCCAATGAATCAATCAGGTCCTTCATGCAGAGCCGCGAACCGCCAACCGCCATATTTTCTTACCGTATCAGGCTATTATCCCAACCATCGCGCTGGAAAGTCGCCCTTCCGCAAAACCCCTCCAATTACGTATTTATTATTTTTCTTTCGAATTGCCTTGATTTGTTTTCTCTGTGGCCTACGGAGGGAGACTTCCCCCGTTGTACACGTCCCGCACGGCACAAAGCCTCCGCGGTATCCTGACGTGTCTCTGCTACAAAACACAAGTCTCCCTCCGAATACCACCAGACGGAGCCAAATTGTTGTAGAGTCATCCTCGGACGATTGAGCCTCCCAATGGTACGCTACCATTCACACAACACCGAATTCGAAGTCATGCGATAACGGCTTCGGGAGACAACAGTAGAACCCGTCGGGTGGTCCGATGTCGTACAATACCCATATATTATCAGTACCGAACTGGTACGATACACATCCTGCCTGCAATTTGACCGCTCAACGGAATGACACAGCTCAGCCGGTTGGCTTCGTGCGGCCCCGCCCGCCTACAACACCTCAAACCGAAGGAAGCGAAGAGTTCCTCTACCAAGAAGCACACCGGCGAGCGCTACCTTGGAGAGACCCCAGTCTGTCTCTCGGCGGTGGCGTGCAGTACCGATTGGCGATGACCAGCTGCGGGGCACTAATGTAGGATTCGCCGAGTGTCGTTTTGTCATGCTCTTGTTGATCCCCATGGGTCCGCGCCGTGTGTTGGTTTCATGGACTTGCTTGATCCCCTCTTGCATCTTTGAGGTCTTCATGAAATGATCCGCCTGGTGTCTGGGATGTCTCATTACGCAAAGAAACATGACACAAAGACACGAGAAAAGTGACAGGGATACGCTATCGTGCATCCGGGTCACCAAATCTCGTGGGCATTCGGACATAGCCACTACGGGTCGACATGGGGTCAGGCGACGTGCGAGGCATGGTATATTTTTGTTTTCTTCCGGGGGTGGGAATTCACGGCACCATGTCGAATTCCTTGGGGCGGTTCAGCTTACGGCGCGGCCTAAATATGATAAAAAAAACAAAGGACCACACAGCATGTGGCTTCATCACGGGAACGAATACGATTGCTTGACCGTGGTCGTCTCTGCTGGTATTATTGAGCGTTACTTGACTAGCGCGCATGTAGTTCGAACTCGACGCTACACTTTCACAGCTATGCATCGTTCGAGACATGACCAAGTTTCGTGAGGACATTCCCCGGTATCTTGTACCTACAGTAGATCGATTCGAGACCAGATCACCAATCGTCGCTCACACATGTTGTCGATCGCCTACGGCCTCGTCGCGCTGCCGCTGCCGCTCGGTCCGCGGAGAGTGGCCACCTCGGTCTCGTCGAGAGGGGCGCCACGGGTGTCCGTTGATCGCGCTCGCATGACGACCTGCATCTAGCTATTGTAGAGTATGTGACACGCTGCGTATCGAGTCGCGTGCCGTCCGACTCGCTGCTGGTCGTCCTGAAGCTCTCCTCGTACATCGTGAGTCCGCCCGGCCCCGCCACCCTTGCCTAGCCGCGGCCCTGCCGCTCCGCCACCGCGTGGAGATTCGTGCCGACATCTAATCACAATCGGTTTTGTCAACAGCGAACCGGTGACGGGGAAGCGTACGAACGTCAGGACGGGGTAACGGGAACACTCGCTGTTGTCTTCAGCGTAGTCGGGGATAGGGCACACGTGTATCTGCAAGTAGAATTTCTGCACGCTCCCATCTCTGTGGCAGAATGTCCAGCATGGCAATGAGTCAGACGTAACGTCGCTACAGCTTTTCATGCTCTTACTTTCTTCGTTGTCCACGCCTGCGTGAATTGAAAGGCGCAACGTTACTGCGCCCGTGGCACTTGTTGGTCTGTCGGGGCTGCGAGTAGTTTCATGGCACTGCTCGGATGTTTTCGGGTAACAAGGCGTGGACATATTTCCAGATGTTCTCTTTGCATCAGCCCCTTGCGAACAGGAGACTACTGAGCCACAGCAGAGGAACAATTATTTCTGTGTTTGTAAACGTGTACTACATATACCCTGCTGCTCGAGATGCGTCTTTTGTTTGAAAAGACACTGTAAATGGTTTTATTCCAAGGCGCATGCACCGATCTTGCCTACAGGGGTGGGAGGTCCGAAAGGTGATGCATTCCGGAGAGGCCGGCTTCCCCTTCATACAGTTTTCTTCTGGTGAGGGGTGCGGAATTTTCCCGGAGCTCGTGGACAGCCTTTTCGCCACGAGGAGCGACTATTGCGCGTCCCTCGTGTGCCGCTCGGACATAAAAATTATTGCGAGACAACGTTGATTTCTTCCGTGGGTTGATTTTTCTGTCTCGTCCGTGCAAATGCAGAAATCACGCATTCGCGCCTTGGGGCAAATGTTGGGGACCCTCGTAGAAACGGCATATTTTTATCCAACCGATGTTTCGTTCGCACAGTCTTACCCTCGCTGCCGCGGGTGGTCTCAGTCGTGCATTATGTGTCTTTCACATCATTCACATAATGCATTGTTTTATAGGTATATGCCACTCTTCTTCACCACGCCGCACACAATGTCTCTTCTCTCTCTCTCTCTTGCATATTTATCGATCGATATCATGGATGACTGGGCACTATCATGTTGGATGTAGAGCTCGAGGCTCTAACCTGTTGGGATGTAACCTTGTGATAGGTGTATCCCTGGATGTGGCACCGTGTAATATAACAGTGTGCAGAGGCTCACAGAGTGACTGTAAAGTATGCTTGTGTTGTAGACCAGATTGATGGTTTGAATTGATTGGAGCTTATGTGGCCGAAACGTAACGAAGAGAAGAGGAGTCCTGGGACTCGCAAGAGTCCCGAAGGACTTGGAAGAGGCCAAGGGCCCTGGAAGAAGAGAGAAAGGAAGGAGAGTGGCGAGCACCACAGGGGGCGAGCCTCCAATCTATCACGGAAAGATGCACACATACGGACTATTGCAACGTACCGGTCACGGTAACAGTCGGTTAATCCGACCTATAGAACCAGTCCAAGAATATCCTACTGGACAATGGTCCGATGTACCATACTCCTATGGTTCAACATGTGTCTCGTATGTGTGTATACCCTACCGAGGATTATTCCGGTAATACTTCTCAGATGCATACCTACGTGCTGTGTATACAGCAGTACCAATACGTATGACTGACATTGAGTATTCCAACGTATTACACCTACCTCCCACCAGGCCTTCACCAGGCCCTCTCCATGTAATATCTCGCATGCACACTGCCAGTCGGACGAAAGCATACGTTTGTCTTCGACTGCACACACTGTTGATCATTTTCTGCTCTCGTTGTCACCGCCTACGTATGTATGTGCAATGCGTCGATGCTCTCTTCAAAATATTTCGGTCGAATACGATCAACAAGAAGTTAAGTCGCTTCCCGTTCAGTGGCGGCACAAATCGCCAATGACCCGAAAATCTACCATGATCATGTAGGGACGGCGGACTGAAGTGTAGGTATAATCTGTGTGATTGTCGTTGATAGCACTCGACCTTCAGTAGTATCAGACAACCGAGGGTTTGTTGCGCCCATCCTCGTTCCGGCCTGCATCAGGTATAAGGCGGTAGATTTGCTCATCATTATGGCGCGCGGCAAGCGCCAGAAAAGTCCAGCTCTTCGCAAAAACCGCAGATACTTGGTAGTCTCGATGCAATGCGCGGCCTTCTCCTGATACTTCAATCCAATGTATTTTTCGTTCAAGACAATGCAACTGATGATATCGCGAATAGTACGCCTTCCCGCACTATTGACGGTACTGAGGACCCTGACTTGTGAGTCTTGCCGCACTAGTCAGGCCCGAAATCATAAAGTGCGGGCGCCTGCTACAGTGCCGGTGTTTTCGCTTGGCCCATGCCCGCACTACAGCGGAACCCCCTCTGTACGTGTACGCACCGCTGCCGACATACATGGGCCTCTTCGGAACGTAGAGTGTCACAAAAACTATGTTTTGTTAACTTGCAAAGGTGTAGTCCAAAGCGCATGTCTCTACCGCTACCACAGAAAGTGGTGGACGGCCCTTTTCAAAGCTTTTGGTTACTGGTGCGCCCCGACTGATCAACGCGGTAAAGAGTGTTTTTTTTTTTTTGTCTGGCCTGAAGAAAACCTCATGGTTTCGTGATTAGAGGCGATAGCCGTGTTGCTTTGGCACGGAGGCAGCCACGCTACGGCGCGTCACGATAAACAAATGCCCCTGTGAGATTTTCGATCAGCCTACTTTGGATTTGATTCGATGGGCTTCATTGTTCCGTGACTATATGCGATAGCCGTTCTGCATTAGCCACGTTGTGGAGCGTCACGATAACCAACGGCATGTGAGTTTTTTTTTTCCTTTCAGCCTACGTTGATTGTTGATTCGATGAATGCCGTTCACCTACAGCTCGGACGCGGCCACATTATGGTGCTTTCGCGTGCTGTGCGCTTCGCTCACGACACGGATGCAGCCATGCTTTGGCGCTTCGCGCGTTGCGTGCTACGCGCAACGCGCGCTTTGCCTACAACATGGATGCAGCCACACTATGGCGCTTCTCTTGTTGCGTACTGGACGCTTTGTCCCCAACGCGGATGCAGCCACGCTTTGGCGCTTCGTGTGTTGGGACGCGGCGCGAACCAGTAGCATGTCGAATTGTTCTGCCGGCCTACTTAAGATTTGATCCAGTGAATGCCGGTCGCACGCAGCACGGATGCCGCCGCACTATGGCGCTTGGCATGATGCGTGGTACGTCCTGCTAATGCCGGTCGCCTACAGCATGGATGCAGCCATACTGTGACGCTTCGCGTGTTGAGACCCTTTGTCACGATGCCTACGACGTGGATGCAGTCACACTATGGCGCATCGTGTGTTGAGACGCAGTGTCGCGATGGAGCGGCGAGTTGAGGTGAAATGCTCGACCGGCCTACTTAACATGTTTGATTTGGTGAATGCCGGTCACTAACGACACAGATGCAGCCACTCTTTGGCGCTTCGTGTGCTGAGACTCGGCGTCACGATAAACGGGAATATGTAAACGTTCGACCACCCTTCTCTGCATGTGTTTCGGTGAGAGCCGTGTGCCTACAGCACCGATGCAGCCACGCTTTGGCGCTTCGTGTGATGAGCGCTTCGCCTACGACACAGGTGCAGCCACTCTTTGGCGCTTCGCGTGTTGAGGCTCGGCGTCACACGACAAACGGGATGTGTAAACGTTCAATCAGCCTATTTTTGGATTGGTGATCTGGTGAAGGTCGTTCGCCTACATCACCGATGCAGCCACACAATGGCGCTTCGTGTGCTGAACGATTTGACGACAAATACCCGCACATCTCATACGGCAGAACGGACGCAATGTGCAGGTAACCTACCGTAAGGATGCGGGTCTTGCACTGATCGGCTACATCGCACAGGCCGGGATCTTGGCACAGCGGGTGCGGAAACAAATCGGGTTCCAAGGGATTTAATTGATTATCGTACAGGTATCGTTCACTTCGCACAGGACCCCGATACCTTGGGCGAGGCTGGGTGATGCCATGGTATCCACAGCTCTGTCGCAGGCCACTACTGTACCAAGGTGCATAGCTTGTAGCAGGGACTCCACTGCTGTACTTTGGCATCGTAACGTTGCTCATGTGCAAGTGATGTTGTGCAACAGATCAGTGTCATCATTGTCGGAATCGGCAAACGGTTTCTACTCAATCAACCAAATATTAATGCGTACAAACCACACGAGACCAAACGACCACAACCAACTACGGTACTACGAAAAATGCAGACTCCGGGCTTGCACCCTCTGACATCGTAGGCAACGTGTTGCTTGTGTGTGGTGAGCGTGAACACAGACCTCTGTGTTGCGAAATTTCAAGGTATTTCGCCGCCTCGCCGCCTTGCCGCCTTGGATTCTATTTCGCGGCATGTGTTCTGTGTTTTCGGGTGCTGGTGTGTCTGTCTGTCTTCGTTATGTTATGGTCCTGATGCTGCAATACGTACACACGCACACGGAGTGCTGGTGTATGTCTGCTGTGATATGTTCAGGGTCGCACACATCGGAGTCTTGGTACGGGGTTGCGCGTTCAAAGCACCCCACTCGCCGCTTTGTACTTGTTCAGAATCGCACGGATCGGAGTCATGGCACGGGGGTGTGCGTTGTATTTTCAGAACCAAACATTTAATTTATGTCCCGCACCGGTATCAGGTACATGGCACGTATCGGTGTCTTGGCACCCCTGTGCGATAAAAAAAACGAAAATGAAAACATAAAAAAAAACGATTGCACAGTGTGCCAAGACCCGCATCCTACGGTACTTGGAGGCATTTCTCCTGTCTTCTCCCCCTTCGGCACTACATAGTGCACCTACGGATTTTTTTTGTTTTGTTCAATGACTGCGCTCGCCTACAGAACGGGTGCAGCCGCAATTCGGCGCGTTCCGCGCTGTACGGCGTCACGATAAGGAGAAAGTAACCTGCTGTGGCCCAGTGTTGAAGGCGCAGAAGACATCTGTCCGTAGGACATGGCAAGCGCGCAGAATCATACGCATGATAACACGCCCCCCCTGCCGTACGTTAGCGGCGCTTTGGTTTTATCTTTCCTCCACGGCACCATTCATTATGTAGCCCCGCGTGCGCAGAATATGTTGGAGGACAGATATCGCACATAACATACAAGCACAGACGCAAACCGCATGCAGTGTGCCCGTGTTGAATACGCAGAAGATATCTGCTGTCAGCAGGAAACGGCACGCGCGCATACGCATGATAACACGCTCCCCTGCTGTAATATTTAGCGACGCTTTTGTTAGTCTTTTTTTCCGTTTCCGTGTTTCCGCGCCTCGGCACTGTGCTGTGACTGCTGTCGCTGTTTCAGAGGCAATCTCTGGAAGTTGAAGGACGCAATACTGAGCACGTCTAGGGCGATACCAGCTATTGCCATTCGCCGGCGAGTTGGAACGAGATGCATCTTGACATTTGTTTTTCGGCGTTTTTCTTTCTACGGCAGTAACCTCAACCACCCCGAGAGTACTCTGTGTATATGTCGAGTCGATCGGAAAGGATCAGAGGCTTTACGTGAGTAGCATGAGTGCACGCGGGAAGGTCAGTAGCAGGTGACGACGCGCAAGTCATTTTGGAAGGCACTCCTCCTTCCTCCTCATGAACATTACTGCTGTCTAACAAGAGAAGAGGCCCTCGCACCTCTTGTCGGGAAAGGGCCTGCTTTGGCGCAGCGCTCTATTCCAGTGCTGCTTGCCCCGTCCTTCGTTGCCATTTTTGCTATACTGCCACTTCCTACGTTGCGCGGCCACTGCTGTCCTTCCTTCTCTTCGCGCGCTCTGTAGCTTCCGCTCGTTACTCGGCATGCTACACCACTTCGCGCTCTCTTTTCAAAGGAACGACAGGGAAGGGGGTTCGAATTTCTTCCCCTCGTGACCCCAGATTTCCGAACAATTATTGAAGCTACAATCCGAAACTGTTCCGCCAATAAAACGCCATTATATTTTGTCTGTTCGACGACTAAACTACCCTTTTAGGACGTGGACCGTCAAACGGGAGTTTAGGACGTGGACTATCGGAACCCTGTGTACAGGTTCATGGTCGTCGGGATATTTTCACGGAACTACTGTAGGGCGCAGTTCATCATCACAAGCCTCGAGCTTTCTAGCACGTGCCATAAAGTTTCACACGACAATCCGGACGCAATCTCCATTGTCCTTCCATATGATTTCAGCAACTTCCTCCACATTCTACAAACTGTCCGCACGGAAGACGAGCAGTGTGTGTGTGACGTACGTTGGCGCTATCATCGATACGGACACAACCGTTTTGTATGAGCGTAGTAAGGGACACATAGGGAACAGAGACAGCGTAAACGCAACCTGTTGAAATCTCCCTAGAACTTATGGAGACGGACACGGATATTTGTGTAGAGAGGGCAAAAACGTCTGTTCGCGCAAGAGTATATAAATGTTCAGACCAATTCATGATGCCGATGATGTGGTCCCCCCCCCCCCCCGACACAATAAGAGAAACAGAAAAGCCCAAACGAGATATCCTGGTACAGATGCGGGGGGGAGGCATGTGGGTAGCGATGCAGAAAGGTTATGTAGGGTGCTGTTTTTTCAGCCCACAGAACATGTGCTCGTTGACGGTGTTCGCCGACATGCATGGGTGGCATCGGTGTGGAACCACCTCGTGTTTTCTCTTTCTATCGCATCCTACGTTATGTTCGGTACGTCCATTGCGCTTTTCCCGAGGCGGACGGAAGAACAACTACCACCCCGTGGCCGAAGCCGGGCTCGATCATCAGTAGCCACGGCACCGTACAAGCAACTATTCTTGCGCTCCGGATCGGTTAACCTACTGAGTTTGTGGCGATGGCCGAAGCTAGCCGAAAAGGTTAGGGTTAGGGTTAGGGTAAGGATCGTTATCACACTCCGGATCCAGCTAGTTTATCGAGCGTTTGACAGTGGTGGTAAACAGCCATGAGCTCATTAACAGGTCACCGTTCGAGCGACATTTCTTCCACTCCAGATTCGACTATCTATTAAGAGTGCGACGGTGGCATAAGTGCGGCTGTGGCCGAAGCCAGCCTACCTACCGACGGTGTGGCAGTGGCCGAAACAAGACGCACGCTCAGTAGCAGGGCACCGTGAGTGACTGTTGCTATATTTTCGCTTCGGATCCGACTAACCTACTGAGAGTGCGACGATGGCCGAAGCCAGCCTCGCGCTCAGTAACAGGGCACCGTACAAGCGACTATGATTGTTTTATTTGCGGTCTGGATCCGATAAACTTACCGACAGCGGGTGGCAGCTAACGCTAGGGGCACGATCAGTAACAGGTCACAGTACAAGCGACACTTCAAGTGTTATTTGAGTATTGTTTACACTCCAGATCCGACTACCTACGGAGGGTTTGGCGGTGGCCGAAACCAGGCGCACCCCCAGTAGCAGGGCACCGTACAAGTAAGTACTTCAAGTATAATTTCAGTGTATTTTGCACTCCGGATCCGACTACCTACCGAGAGTGTGGCGGTGGCCGTAGCCAGCCGTACGCTCAGTAATAGGGCATCGTACAAGCGACGTCTCAACAACTGCGCTCCGGACCAGACCAACGCACTGAAGGTGCGACGGTAGCAAACGCTAGACGCAGGCTCAGCAACAGGGCACCGTACAAGCAACTCACCATGTCAAGCAGTATTTATTTGCACTCCGGATCCGACCAACCTAGATTGCGGCGGTGGCCGAAATCAGCCACACACTCAATGACAGCGACGTTCATTGTTTTGCGCTCCGGATCCGCCCAATGTACTGAAAGTGAGACGGTGGCCGAAGCCAGCCTCACAATCAGTAGCAGACCACCGTACAAGCGACTACAAATTATTTTGTTTGCTCGGGTTCAGGCTAACCTACTTCAGAGTACGACGGTAGCCAAAACTAAGCGCCTTCATTGCACCCGGGACACGTTCAGTAAAAGGGCACCGTACGTACACTACTGTAGCATCCCGTTAAGGCAAAGATAGTGCAGGAGCCTTCTGCGAAGTGTCCGAGTAGACGACTGAAGCTTTTCGGGACGCTGCACAGTGTCGCGCACGCGAACCTGTACGTGCATGCAGTATGCACACGTTTCCATACAAACGACGTCGACATTTCAGGTTCGAGAGCATGTGCGCATGCATATACGTTATACGGCACCGCTGTACGAGCGCCTATTGTATGGAAAAATGATAGGCGTTCGAGCACATACGTGCCTGTACATGAAGCCCTTCGAAGTACGTTGTTCCGTATCTCCGTGTGAGTGAAGCATGTTGCAGAACGTCCTACACGCAGCGCACGTATACATCGTTTAACAACGAGCGCATATATCCACGTATGTGTGCATGTATGTGCATGTCTGTGTACGTTTTCGGGCAGACGGTTGCTGTCTCGAAGCGTTCTATGACTTGTGTTGGTGTGCACGAATGTGTGTACACGGCTTTCGTAGAGCAAACGGCCCAGGGGATGTGTTACATTGTGTCACGTTCCGTATAACAATGTGTGCCTGCTGTCTCGAGACAGTCTCCCCAAACCAACGTTGCCAAGCGGGCGTTCTATCACATAGCGTGCGTTCGGTTGAGGAGCATCTGAGGCTAGATTACGCATAGCCCGCTACAGTACACGCACTCCCGTACAAAAGGCCTCACGATGAGTGTATGTAGAACACATATACTAGAGTTCGATTGCTGCTTGTTTCCTGTGGTACGGTTGCAGAAACCGCGCGGTGGCGGGGCAGACGAGAAGTAGATCCCGCACAATCCAAGTACAAATACCACCACACAGCAGATCGTCGAATAAACGATGGGCGAAGACGTATGTTGTGTGATCTCATGTGGCGGCATATGCATACCTCCGAATTAGCACATACGGTACGTCGGAGTTGCACCGCTCACGAGTTGACACGGCGACAATACTGCTGTCATGAGATGAGTTTTTGCCAACCCATGATGGGATTTGATACGAAAGCACACATACCGCGGGGTGTCGGGTTCCGGAGTAGTAGTGGTCTACTACGCGGCGGGGCGCTCCGGCCAAGAGTGCTCCATCTTCATCCCACCCTCGTCCCTCAGCTCAGTGAGAAAAGCTACGACACGAATGCTAGCTATCGTCTGAACTTCGATGTAGCCAGCTGCTGCCCTTCTCTTGCCGCGTGGCCCTCCTAAGTGGGCTGCATGTTACACACTGTGTCTTCTTCACAACATGACCCTTGGGTCCAGTGGACACGCGTCTATCAAACTCTCGCTGCAGGAGCAGCGAGGCAGCAGAAATAGAATTCCGTGAGGCTTTTCTCTTTGGGGGACCCCAGAAAACCGAACCAAGACATCCGAGCCAACACGCCTTCACGGCGGCACAACAACAACAACCCAAAGACATCCGTAGATCTGGGAGATGTTCCGAATTCTTCCGTGCACAATGAATTACAATTCCGTGAGGCCTTTCTCTTTGGGGGACCCCAGAAAACCGAACCAAGACATCCGAGCCAACACGCCTTCACGGCGGCACAACAACAACAACCCAAAGACATCCGTAGATCTGGGAGATGTTCCGGATTCTTCCGTGCACAATGAATTACAGTTTATTCGTATTGGTATTCGTCCTTCTTAAAGAGCCGCGGACCGCCAACCGCAACCGTCTTTTACCTTCGTATCAGGCTCTTCCAATCATCGCGCTGTAGAGTCGCCCTTCCGCAAGCCCCCCCTCATTATGGATTTACCGAGATCCATCATCTATATCTACCTCGCTCTTTCGGTCTCATCTCCTTGTGTCTACAATAATCTTCCCATCGTGCCCCCCCCCCGCCAATTGGGGGCGGCGGGGCCTTTCGTAGCCCTGGTATTATTATAGGTTCATGCGAAGGTGTACCGATTCTGGTAAAACTCAATAGACGGATACCCTGCGAATTGCGTCTCCTTCAACACTCTTCACCCGCAGACTATACCCTTAATCAACTGGGAACCCAGTGGGGCCAGGACGGGTAATTCGATGGAGGTGTCACAAAGTTCTTTGTTGGATTGACTGCTCTCGGGACTGACATCAACGGACAAATATCCGAGTCAGGAGAAAAATGTGCACCCAAGGAGATTCCAACCAGCGTCCTTCCGAGGCTATACGCGAAGGTGTACCGATTCTGGTAAACGTCACTATCGGGTCCTTCCTAGCATTTGACCAAATTTCCTCCACGGACAATTCCTACTACTCATTCCTACACATACATCAAACCAGGAGAGGTTTCGCGCTCGTTGCCATGACTCAAATGCTATTTTCGTTTATCTGTGTGTTTCACGCCTCTTTAATCAATCGCGTTTCAAAATTTCAACATCCCTCCCGACAAACGTTACTTCACCGGCGCCGGCAGGACGTTTCCGTGCGCTAATGATCGACTGGTACTGCATCATTCACCGTTGGTCTGGTACTCCACATGCTACGCGGCAACACCGGGTGTCGTTTCGCAAACCCGCGCCCGTGTCCGACGGCGAGAGTGGACGACTATCACCAGGCTGGGCGTCCCCACACAAACCAGGCGAGGTATTTTTTGTCGATCGCAGCGCTCGAAAATTAGTTGCGCTCGATAACAGGAAAAGTGCGAAAAGCTTATCCATTTATTTTCTGTTTTTAAATGTGGATCTGGAAATATTGGTCGCTGATCTACGCACAAACAGTGAGAACATTCCGCGTCTTCAAATGAAGAGGGCGCGCAAACAGCCCGGTTGAGCCATCCTTTTCATAAATGCATCGGATTTTCTCTTAAAATCCGTTGAGTCTGTTGCTGTCTCCACGAACGAAACTATGTCCCGCAGGAGGTCGACCGAAAACGACTCGCGTATTGGGAACACCCAATCCCTCCAATATAACCGTGAATTCGTTCGCGGAGAATGGGCACGTAGTGCGACGAAGGCAAACCACACACGAATCGCAGAAGAGATACAGACCATGTAAAACATAATATGTACAATGGTGCTTTCAGCTCATCACTTTATAGTTTCAGCAGATCACTCTTTAACGGCGTCAAGCCGATCCAGCCGTCCAATCAAGTGAATGCCAGAAATAACTCAAGCCGGGCGCAAGCCTTGAAATTTCGACGTGAGGACGATTGTTTGTTTTCACCCCCGTCAAACAAGAGTGTTGCGCCGAAAAATACAAACCGTTTTCCGCCGCTGAAACTCATTTCGCGAACCTGCGCCCCTCTCGAGGGCGATAATGAACGACCATCACGTTGGGCGTCCTCACACAAACCAAGCGATTCCAAATTCCTCAATGGCAACGCTCGAAAAGTAGCGGCACTCGAAACAAATGCGGTCAATATATGAATTCATGTAGAAACTTCAATATTGGCCTCGTCTACCATCTTTTGGAAAATGTTTATTTTAATCGGAAAGACCGGTCTTTGATTCGGGTACGAACAGAAAGAACGTCTCGTAGTCTTTCGAAGTCGGGGCGGACAACGGCACCTTGCAATTGTCCTCCTCCTAGATTCATCTGACTTTCTCCTGAAATCCGTTGAGATAATCAGGTGCTGTCTTCACGAACGACTTGTGTCCAGCAGGAGGTCGACAGAAAAAAGTCTCGCGCGGTGGGAACACTCAATCCCTCCAATGTAACCGGAAATAAGTTCGGTTCCCGGAGAATGGGCACCTAGTGCCACGAAATCAAACCACACACAAATCGAAGAGGTACAGACCGTGCACAACACAATCTGTCCAGTCGCGCTTCGAGCTTTCAGCTATTCACAATTAATCGACTTCAAGCCGGACGGGATACCAGCCATCCAAGCGAATGGTCGTCAGAAATAGTTCAAGCAGAGCACAAGTCTTATAATTTCGTCTTAACACTGAGTGTTTCTTCACCTCTCCATCGAAAAACGACTTATGCGCCGAAAAACTCAACTGTAACCGCTATATTCTGGTTTGCCCAACTCGTGGTCGCCTAAGAAAGCAAATCTACCTATTGCCGAGAAATGGCCGACTGGTGCATGGCATTCCCGGCAAAACCAACTCGGAGAAAAGGCAAAACAATAGAAAGAAAAATAACTCTCCTCAGAGGCTACAGGTAAGTGAACGGTCGATGTACGCAAATCATGTGTGTGTGGGGGGGAGATGAGTGAGAGATCAAGAACATTTGAGAGCCTGGAGAGATGATAGGAGGAAAATTTAGCCCTGCAAAGGGGGAACAGGAGGCAGGGAAGAATATACTCTGCCGGCTGTACCACAGGACGAGAAGGTTCAGCCCCATGGAGACTGGATATCATTCCTTTCGACAGCAGGAGGCGTCAAAATGCTGAGGATGGGACACCTTACTTGAGGACATCATCTGCGGACTACATCGTAGGACGAACGAAAAGCTCCATCCGGTGTCATCATGCTGAGGGACAAGAATCCACCTCGTCTGCCGACTAGTACACAAAAGAACCGCTACCTGGAACTCAAGACGAGAAGCTCGTAAATAAATCGTTGCAGGTCGCAGGAGGCTTAATGGTGTTGAGGAAGGGAACATGGCATAATCTGCAAAGTGCACCACATGACAAGAAGCTTGTGCAACGAATTTTTGCGGGTCGCAGGGGGTGTCATAGTGTTGATGAAGGGAAAGTTCAACGACCGCATCTTCAGATTACACCGTAGTGCGAACGAAAAAGCTTTATCCGGCATCATGAGCACGAATCATCGATATCGTCTATACCTACTGGAGCAAAGGACCTCTACTTGAACGCGAAACGCGAAACTTCTATATCAATCGTTGCAGGTTGCAGGAGGCGTGGGCATGTTGAGGAACTGAAAAGGACGCCATCTGCAAACTACACAACCGGACAAGCAGCTTCAAGACAAATAGTTGCAGGTCGCAGGCGGCCTCGTGACGTTGAGGAAGGAAACCCCCAAGAACATCAACTGCATCGCCAGACGAACCACAAGTTCCATCCGGTTAGATCATGTTGGTTTAGCGAAAGAAAATAACTGCGTACTGGAGCACAGAACCACTACCTGGAACGCAGACAGATTACAGTACCTGGAACACAGATCGGCTACAGTGCCTTGAAGGCAGAACGACTACTACCTGGAACGCAAGGAGATTGTATGTAAATCGTTGCAGGTCGCAGGTGGCGTGATGGTGTTGAGGAAGAGAAATGACGTCGTTTGCAAACCGCATCACAAGACAAGAAGCTTGGAAAACAATATTGGCAGGTTGCAGGGCGGCCTCGTATCGCTGAGGTAGGAAACCTCAAGGACATCTTCTGCAGACTACACCGCAAGACGAACGAAAAACTTCATCCGGCATCATGAGGACAACCAATCGATATCCTATGCCTACTGGAACACACAACCGCTACCTGGAACCCAAACCGACTACTACCTGGGACGCAGACCGACAACTACTTGGAATGCCAACCAAGACGCTTTTAGTATAGAAACCGTCGCAGGTCGCAGGTGGCGTGATGATGTTGAGGAAGGGAAAAATACGTCATCTTCAAACTGCACAACAAGGACAAGCAGCTTCGAGACGAGCATTTGCAGGTCGCAGACAGCGCAATGGTGTTGAGGAGGGAAACCCTCAGGGACATTAACTGCACCGCCAGACGAACCACAAGCTCTATCCGATTTGATCATGTTGAGAAAGGGAAAATACATCATCTGCCTACAGGAAGGCAGAACCACTACCTGGAAGTCAGACCAACTACCTGGAACCCAGATCGACTAGTACCTGGAACGCAGACCGACTACCTGGAACGCAGATCGGCTGCAGTACCTTGAAAGCAGAACGAAATCTATCTGAAACGCAAGGAGCAGATTGCAGTAAATCGTTGTAGGTCGCAGGTGGCGTGATGATGTTGAGGAAGAGACATGACGAAGTTTGCAAACCGCATCACAAGACAAGAAGCTTGGAAAACAATCGTTGCAGGTTGCAGGGCGGCCTCGTAACATTGAAGGAGGAAACCTCAAGGACATCCTCTGCAGACTACCCAAGGACGAACGAAGAGCTCCATCCGGCATCACGAGGACAACCAATCGATATCATCTGCCTAGTGCAACGCAGACCGACTACTACCGGGAACACAGAAACACTACCTGGAACACAGACCGACCACTACCTGGAACGCAGACCTCGAAGGCCAACCGAGAAGCTTCTTGTAAGAAAACCGTTGCAAGTCGCAGGGGGCGTGATAATGTTGAGGAAGGGAAACGGACGTCATCTGCAAACTTCATCACAAGGACAAGCAGCTTCGAGACGAACATTTGCAGGTCGCAGGCAGCGTCATGACGTTCAGGAAAGAAGACCTCAAGAACAACAACGACCCCGCAAGACGAACCACAACCTCTATCCGATTCGATCATGTTGAGAATAGGAAAGTACTGCATGTATGCTGCCTACTTGAACGACGAACCACTACCTGGAACTCAGACCGTCTACCTGGATCGCAAGGCTTGTATGTAAGTCGTTACACGCCGTAGGTGGCGTGATGATGTTGAGGAAGAGGAATGGTGTCTTCTGCAAACCGCACCACAAGACGGGTATCTTGGGAAACCAATCTTTGCAGGTTGCAGAGGGCCACAAGAAGACGTTATGTATATTTTCTAAAAGGTGCGGGCTGGATCAAGCTTCTGAAAACTACAAGCCCTGGCGACAGCAGTAAAAAGAAACTAAGGACGGAGACCTTCACTCAGACCCATGAAGCCTGGGGAGATCACGTTTCGCAGGAGGCTCGGATATTGGCACGGATGTTGGACGCTTGCATGATTGCGCCTCAATTTCACCTCGTCCAACGCTCTCACCCCTCGTAGCGTTTCCTTGTGTTTGATGCATCCGTTCCCGGTCTCCACATACTCTATGAAATCGCCTCCTGCTATAATCTCTGGGTCGCTGAATGCATGTCTACAACGTGCGTCCAGTGACCCTCGCTCCTCTCCGCCAGTCTTGTTTGTTGCCATCGACCTTCACTTGCTTGCTGTGGGCAGGAAGAAAAGGTCGGTGGAAGATGCTGCTACCGCGTCTGCCCGGAGTTTCAGTTGGCCGTACGAAGAAAACGAAAAATCTCTTCGAGCGAGGGCAGGGTGCACGAAGATATACCCCACACCTACAACTGAAGGTATACATCATCGGGCCTGCAGGGTACGGGGGTCCTCTGAAACCAAGTAACACATGAAGGTCCCAATTGTGATATTTTATTTTTACTCAAAGGCTACTGCAGCACCACCATTATTGGTTTGGTTTCCTGTTCGACCTGTCTGTCCCCTCTAATAGGTAAGTATCGTTTTCACGTTTCTTCGTGCAGCAGTATTATAGTAAGGGTTTAGGAATGTACATCATGACATGTGTTTGCTTCAAGGATTTTTTCGTGTGGCTGTTTTGCGGAGAATTTTTTGAGGTTTACCTACATACATACCAAGATTCCAGTTCTTTTCGTTTGACGACAAGCAGAATGGGAAGTAGACTATAGCCACCCGAGCAAACATACATTGAAAGAATATACTTTCCCTCCGTGGCCCCAGTGCCCACCAAAACCAGGGTTTCCACCCCCTGTGCAAGTCTGTCCAAGTTGCAAGTGCTTCACAGCCCACGCTAACCGGGTAATATACATTATTGTCCATATGGTACCCGCTTCCATGGAAGTGGATTTTTTCTTCCATGGAAGCATATTGTTACTTCCATGGAAGCCCATGGAAGTGCCTTGTACTTCCATGGAAGTACGAGCTACTTCCATGGAAGTACAAGGCATTTCCATGGAAGCCGCATGGAAGTGGTCGTGCGAATCCGCCCCCGTACTTCCACGCTACTTCCATGGAAGTAGCTCGTACTTCCATGGAATCAGCGGTGGTAGCTTCCATGGAAGTCTCGCCTGAAATTTCCACGGAAGTCCGGTCGGACTTCCATGGAAGTTCACTTCCATGGAAGTCCGTCCATCGATCCTTAACGAGAATCTGGCATTAACTTCCACGGAACCACAATTACTTCCATGGAAGTAACTTCCATGGAAGTAAAAGGAACGATTGGGCAGCGACTTCCACGGAACCACACATACTTCCATGGAAGTTACTTCCATGGAAGTAAACGGAACGAGTGGGCAGCGACTTCCACGGAACCACACATACTTCCATGGAAGTTACTTCCATGGAAGTAAACGGAACGAGTGGGCAGCGACTTCCACGGAACCACACATACTTCCATGGAAGTAACTTCCATGGAAGTAAACGGAACGAGTGGGCAGCGACTTCCACGGAACCACACATACTTCCATGGACGTTACTTCCATGGAAGTAAACGGAACGAGTGGGCAGCGACTTCCACGGAACCACACTTACTGCCGTGGACGTTACTTCCATGGAAGTAAACGGAACGATTGGGCAGCGACGTCCATGGAAGATAATCGACTTCCATGGAAGTTACTTCCATGGAAGTTACTTCCATGGAAGCGTTCGTCTCGATTCCCACGTACCTTCCATGGAACGTTGTCAACTTCCATGGAAGACGTTCCTTGCACTTCCTTGGAAGTCATTGAATTTGCCATAGCTCAACTTCCGTGGAATTCAGCGACTTCCATGGAAGCCATTATTCGAACTTCCGTGGGAGTGTCCAATGGCGAGCAAAGGTCGTCTTCCATCAACTTCCATGTGGTATCGATAGTTAATCCGTGGAAGGTGCGTGTACGCTACCTTCGCCAAAACAACGTAGTAGGTGAAATAGGCCGCATGATGATTGACCTGGAAACAAGTGATAGTGTTGTGTAAGTCACATTGCTTCCGTGGAAGTTCACAAAAGCGTCGGTCCGTGGAAGTCATCCTGAGCCTCATCACCAAGCCGGCTGGTTGCATGCCGTCGTCGATTATAGTAAGTGAAGTGGGGAACATGGATTACTTTTACGGAAGCTGCAGCGGGCGCCATAGCCACATTGTAACTTTGACGGAAGCTCAAGACTGACAGACGTGGCTGGCACATTGCTCTGCGGAAGCTCACAAGTGGCTCGTTACAAATGGCGAGTCTACTTCTAGGGAAGCAGTCTGTTCGATACCGAAGCTGACAATAGAATAGATGTGAAAGTCACACCGGTTCTGCGGAAGCTGGCTGTATACTACCACTTCCTCGCCACAACGTGTAAGTGGGATCTAGGGCATGGTTTTCTTCCACGGAGCTCACGTTATTACTTCCTTGAAAGCTTATATTGCAGCGGTCGTGGAAGTTAGACAATGCAGGTAGCGAAAGTGCGTCTGCTCCTAGGGAAGCAGGCTGTTTCATGTCATCGTCCAGCCAAACGACGTAGTGCAACAAACTAGTTCCTTCAACGTACGTTAACGGCATGCCGCAGTGGACGCGTAAGCCGCCGCGTTTTGCAACAGCAGCAATCGAGGTCTGCATGCAATTTTTTGCCCTGGTTCACTTTTGCCTCCACAACCCGAGAATCCCACGGCTGTATCTCGGCCTACAATACTCCAATCAACAAACCAGCACTGGCAGAAGTGCGTGGAAGATGCTGTGACAGCACAACAACTAGGTCGACACTCGTACGACTTCTATGTACAGTCGGCGTCTGGTCCATACTGCTGTAGAAACCCAAATATCGAGCCATCTTTTTTTTTTATTCCGATGCCAGTAACAAGAAATGTATCACGTCACGACGATCCTGTGAGTATTTATATATAACACGATAGTTTTGATGGACGGATTCCCATGTTAGTCCGGTAGTACTTCCGTACAAGTGCAGGCGATACTTCTTTCCATGGAAGCAACCACCGCTGCATCCATGGGAGCTCAGTCTACCCCCCTTTAAGATTAACCCATGTGCATGGAAATCGCGTAATCGCGTTGAGCTACGGTGGGGGAGTCGCACTGCTGTAGCTTCCAGGCGGCTTCCATTAAAGCGTGACAAAATGCCCTGCGCTTCCGAGATGTACTTGCATCGAAAGTAGAAAACGACTGATACGGAAGCCAGTTTCATGCTACGGACACGATAACACTCGATTATACGGTTGCTCAGCGGAAATGTTTCGGTTGTGGAAATGATCTCCGAACCACAGGCAAACCTAGGTTGGTGAAATTGGATATATATAAAGGGTACTTCCACGAAAGGTCACATATGGGTGACTGTGTACGCGACAGTATTTCCGCGGAAGCTAGTACAGCGGGCGTCTAAGCCACCTTTAGACGTGCCTGGCATATTGCTGCTGCGGAAGCTCACAAGAGGGCTCGTGAAAAGAGGTGAGTCTAATTTCAGAAAAGTAGTCTGTTTGATACCGAAGCTCTGTCTACCCCCATGGAAGTTGCTTATCGCGTTGTTGCTGCTGATACTTCCGTCCATCAATGATAGTAGAAAGCGACTGATACGGAAGCCAGTTACATCCTACGTACACGATACTCAATTCTGCGGGAGCTCGGCGGACAGGTTTCGGAGGTCCCATAGCTTCCACGGAATCTTACTTCGGTGGTTGTGGAAGTTGTTCCGTGGAAGTTACTGCCAATTACGCGCATAGGATCGATGTACGGACTTCGATGGAAGTTCGGTTGTGCTTCCTTACAAGTGCAGGCGATACGTCCATGGAAGCAGCGTGGAAGCGACCACCGCACCTTCCATAGACGCTCTGTCTACCGTGATGTACTTCCATCGATAGTAGAGAGCGACTGACTAGGAAGCCCGTTTCATCCTACGGACACGACACTCAATTCTACGGAAGCTCGGCGGACAGGTTTCGGAGGTCCCATAGCTTCCACATAAGCTTACTTCGGCGGTTGCGGAAGTTGTTTCGTGAAGTTACTGCCAATTACGCGCATAGAATCGATGGACGGACTCCGACGGAAGTCCGGTCGTACTTCCTTACAAGTGCAGGCGTTACTTCCTTGGAAGCAGCGTGGAAGCAACCACCACCGGACACGATACGCGCATGGGATCGATGTACGGACTCCGATGGAAGTCCGGTTGTCCTTCCCTACAAGTGCAGTCGCTACTTCCATGGAAGCTCTGTCTACCCCCATGGAAGTTGCTTCCATGGAAGCTCTGTCTACCCCCATGAAAGTTGCTTCCATGGAAGCTCTGTCTACCCCCATGGAAGTTGCTTCCATGCAAATGGCGTTGAAGTGCCGTGGGGGGGTCGCGCAGCTGGAGCTTCCATGCGGCTTCCATGAAAGTGTGGCAAACTTACATGGGCTTCCGTCATGGACTTCCACCGATAGTAGAAAACGTATATTACGGAAGCCCCTGTCATGCTACGGAGACGATACTCAATTCTACGGAAGCTCGGCGGAAAGGTTTCGGAGGTCCCATAGCTTCCTTGAAAGCTTACTTCGGCGGTTGTGGAAGTTGTTCCGTGGAAGGTACTTCCTAGTGCGCGCATAGGATCAATGGACGGACTCCAATAGAAGTCCGGTCGTACTTCCTTACAAGTACAGGCGATACTTTCGTGGAAACGCCGTGGAAGCAACCACCGCCGCTTCCATTGAAGCTCTGTCTAACCCCATGAAAGTTGCTTCCATGGGAATGGGGTTGAAGTGCCGTTGGGGGGTCGCACTGCTGGAGCTTCCAGCCGGCTTCCATGAAAGAATGGCAAACTTACATGGGCTTCCGCCATGTACTTCCAGTGATAGTAGAAAGCGACTGATACGGAAGCCCCTGTCATCCTACAGACACGATACTCAATTCCGCGGAAGCTCGGCGGACAGGTTTCGGAGGTCCCATAGCTTCCACCGAAGCTTACTTCGGCGGTTGTGGAAGTTGTTCCGTGGAAGTTACTGCCAATTGCACGCATAGGATCGATGTACGGACTCCGATGGAAGTCCGGTTGTGCTTCCTTACAAGTGCAGGCGATACTTCCATGGAAGCAGCGTGGAAGCGACCACCGCACCTTCCATAGACGCTCTGTCTACCGTGGTATACTTCCATCGATAGTAGAAAGCGACTGACTAGGAAGCCAGTTTCATCCTACGGACACGGCACTCGATTCTACGGAAGCTCGGCGAACAGGTTTCGGAGGTCCCATAGCTTCCACAGAAGCTTACTTCGGCGTGGGTCGTGGAAGTTGTTCCGTGGAAGATACTACCAAATACGCGCATAGAATCGATGGACGGACTCCGACGGAAGTCCGGTCGTACTTCCTTACAAGTGCAGGCGATACTTCCATGGAAGCGGCGTGGAAGCAACCACCACCGGACACGATACGCGCATGGGATCGATGTACGGACTCCGATGGAAGTCCGGTTGTGCTTCCTTACAAATGCAGTCGCTACTTCCATGGAAGCAGCGTGGAACCAACCACCGCCGCTTCCATGGAAGCTCTGTCTACCCCCATGGAAGTTGCTTCCATGCAAATGGCGTTGAAGTGCCGTGGGGGGGGTCGCGCAGCTGGAGCTTCCACGCGGCTTCCATGAAAGTGTGGCAAACTTACATGTGCTTCCGTCCTGGGCTTCCAACGATAGTAGAAAACGTATAATACGGAAGCCCCTGTCATGCTACGGAGACGATACTCAATTCTACGGAAGCTCGACGGAAAGGTTTCGGAGGTCCCATAGCTTCCACGGAAGCTTAGTTCGGCGGTTGTGGAAATTGTTCTGTGAAAGGTACTTCCTAGTACGCGCATATGATCAATGGACGGACTCCAATAGAAGTCCGGTCGTACTTCCTTACAAGTGCAGGCGATACTTCCATGGAAGCAGGGTGGAAGCAACCACCGCCGTTTTCACGGACGCTCTGTCTACCGTGATGTACTTCCATCGATAGTAGAAAGCGACTGACTAGGAAGCCAGTGTAGGTACTACCACGAAAGCTCACGTGAGTGACTGTGTATGCGGCAGGATTTCGAATAAAGCTCACTACACCGGCTCGGCACTATTGTCAGCTACAGTGACATCAACCCAGCGCGTACCACCACAGTAGCAACGACAAAGGACCAATTATTAGGCTACATTGCACGAGTTGCAAAGGATCGCGCGAACCGTCCCTGATGGAGTAGCGACCCACCCACCTACCCCGAGTCCGCTACGCAAGAAACAAAACCCTCATAACACCAAAGCCGGACCGGACCGATAGGTGTCCCCTAGAATCGGGGATATCCAGTATCATCAGCCGGAGCATCCTTCCACCTTCCCCTCCCCTCCCCTTTTACCGCCCGCACCCGCCACCCGTTTGGCGTTGCTGGACTTCTTGCGGACCCTCTTGGGTTTAGGGGTGTTGGGGGCGGGGTGTTTTTCCGTGGCCTCGTCCCACGGGGTTGATTCGTCACAGCATGTGGTGTCGTGGCAGACGTTAACCGCGTCCAGCTTCAAGTGCCACCTGGGGGAAACAAGGGTATTTAAAATCGACGCCGGAGATATGGAAATAAAAACTAACCATCCACCAGTCACACCGATGTACATGTATATGAACGAAGTCGTCCTTTTGTCACTGACAACCATGAACCGCAACTCACAATCACAAAATGCCGTCGATGTTGTCGCAGAACGTGAAATAGTGTTGGGAAATTAAAAATACAACCTCGGGCTACAGGGGTACTTTGCAGCGTCTGCTACCTACCGTGGACGGCAACACCGCACTGAGCGAGTCCTAATGAGGTGGGCCCAACGAAATTCCGGGTGGGAGCGAAAATCCGGGAACAGCACAATCGAACGGTTGCCTTGTATACGAATGTACACCGCACGTACCTGTTTGCAGTAGGGAAACTGCATCCAGGAACCAGAGGGTACGTAATGGTGCCGTCCTTGCTCTTGACCTTGCTCTGGATGAGGGAGACCTTGGCCCGTCCTTGCTTACGCGTCCGCTTCAGAGCCAGGTGCGCCTCGTTCCACTCGCGCATATCCTTGACGGTGCACGCGCCAAACTTACAGGCGTTGACACATTCGCGGAAATGCTCCAGCTCCGGATCATCACCGAAGATCGAGTCGTCGAGAGAGGGGCTCACATCTTCGTTCTCGTCTTATTGTACACAAATCAGAACCAGGGCATTCGCAGACACGGGAAAGGACAGTCCGGAGTGTACGTGAACGGGTTAGCGGCGGTTGGCGGAGGGAACCATTACAGGCGTCGACACGCTATCGTCCAGCCGGAAAACTGTTCGAAACTGACGGACTATTTTAGGTCACTCGCGGGTTAGAGCTTTGCGAGGGCGTATTAGGCACGGCGAGTACGCCAGCTCAGCTCAAAGCGTTCATTTCCGAAAAAAGAAAGTGGTGCCTTACTTGCAAATGGGAACTGCCGGCGGAAAAGTCTCAGAAAACAACATTGTTACACAAGGTTAACGTCGTCGATATATCCCCTACTGAGGCGTGTATCTTGATGACTTTGGCGTGTGGTTTTCGATCTTATGGAAACAAGTTCGCGACGCAGTGTAGTCAAAGGCGCGAAAACAGCTACAACAGTAAGAGAGGCTTGACGCCCTGAACACACGACCGGATGTCGAACAAAAATCGCGACAGCTTCGGGACACAGGTGAGAGTGCTCGTAGAAACATAATGCCCCAGGTCCATAGGAGATAGTACGCAACCGATCTTCCACATTGTTTTACAAAGGTGTACCGCTTTGATGGAAGTATAATGCAGCATCCATGGAAGTTGAATATAATTCCAAGGAAGCTGATATCTGTACCATGGAAGCGCGAGACGGCACTTTCGAAGCGCGAGACGGCACTTCCATGGAAGCGATAGTAACTTCCATGGCACAGAAGATATGGAACACCGATGCGCCAATTTCACGGCAGTTAGCTTCCACGGAAGAACCATTCGACCCCCATGGAAATGAAATAGCTTCCATGGAAGTTGAACCTTAGTCTTCCATGGAAGCTATTCAAAACAGGATTATGGCAGCATCCATGGAAGTATTCAACCTCGGGTTAACTTCCACGGCGTCTTATCAGGGTGAGGGTTAGGGTAGGGAAGCTGAAATGAAAACATCTCCAGACGCTTAGGTGGAAGTTGCCTTCATGGAATTTTCTGTGCCGCGACGGAAGTCGGTTTCGACCTCTGTCACCAACTTCCATGGAAGGTGCTTTCATAGGATTTTACACGCTGCCATGGAAGTAGCAAAGACTCTGTCAGGCGCCGAGCCTCCATCAACGTAGTACTTCTCCGAAAGTTCGGCGCGCTTCGTTCGAAGTCCGAAATGCAAATTCCATTGAAGCAACGAGCGGTTGCTACCGGGTCCTTCCATGGAAACGGATTAACATCCATGGAAGTTGTTCATCGCTTCCATGGAAGCATCATGGAAGCTGTAACCCGAAACAGGCGAACATATTCCATGGAAGTATATGGAAGTCTACTTGACTTCCATGGAAGTCAATTCACGAAACAGGCGAACGGATTCCATGGAAGTCAATTTCGACTTCCACGGAAGCTTGTTCCATTTGCCAAATAGTGTGGGTTACCCTAGACAACTCGCCGAAACATGACACTACTCATAAGGTCGTATTGTGGAGGACACCTGTCAGGAGTATAACCAACCATGTGTGCACATACAAAGTGTAGGAAGATATGGCTCCCTCGGGGTATCTTGTCACAAGGAGAGTGACAGGAAATGCACCGTCGGAGATGGATATCTTCCGAAGTCCCTGGCCACTTGCCGAAAGTGGAAGCGGAGAGTCTTCGACTCTCCTCTCCCTCTGCCGCTATGGCCGCTCTCTCTTTCTACCCTCTTCTCCTCGTTTACACATCACGAGAGGAAATAGCCTTCCCCTGGCAGTGGGATAATACTGCCACGGCACCGGCATCTGTCTCCGACAATAGCCAGTGTCCTCATTGGCGTCGACTAGAACACGGCTCCGCCGTGCTACTGTAGCGAGGAGAGACAACCAAGAAAAAGAGAAACAACATGCCGAAAACCTCTTCACAAAAGCGGAGAGACTTACGCGATGAAGTCAGGGAGGCGAACGCACTCGTCGCTGACAAGAATGCGGCGCTGGCGAGGCAGGCGCAGGAGCTGGAGGAGCTGCGGAAACAGCTCGGCGTCACTGTTTCCCCGTCACCGTTGATCTCTGAAACGCCGGGAAGGGGCACCCCCTCTCAACGCGTGTCTGCGCAGCGTCCCTCTCGGGGAGACCACTCCCAACAGGAGTCGATTCCCGAAGAGGACGAGCCGGGCACCGGTGAGGAGAAAGGAGCCACCCCGGAGAATTCGGACAACGACGGTGACGAGGAACATGACGGCGACGAGGAATGGGCTAACCAGAGCGAACGGCACATCATGTACCAATTGCTCGAGGGCTTCCGGTCACAGGACGTGTCCGCGGATGACCGACAGGCGCTCATGACCTCCGCTGGGGGACAATTCGCTGACATGCTCTCCCGCCACTGGAAGGAGCAGTCGAATCCACCCGAGTGGCTGGTGTCCCTCTTCCGTCCTACCGCAACTCCACCCACCACGACTCCAGCCTCTGCAGCAGAGGTGGCCCAGGTGAATACTTCTTCGACAGCACGTAGCAGTATACCAGTTGAGGGAAATCAGAGCAGTGGAGGGAGTACCTCCCCCGGCCTAGTTTTTCGTCAACCAATCTTGCCCGCTGTCACTCAGAACACACCTGTCCATCCTCGGAACCTAGCCCCTGATTTAACATCTACTCCGGATAGCCAAGATAGTGATTACAGGCCTAGCAACCCTGTAGCACCCGAGTTGGCCCCTACTCCGGATAGCCAGGACAGCGCACACAGGACTAGCAACCCTGTCGCACTGTCTACGCCCCCGCTTGCGCGTTTTTCTATGCCCACAAGCACCCCTACCTCAACGCATACATCGGGACACAACCAGAAGTTTACCTTTCGCCAGAACGACCTTCCGAAAGAAATATCGTTTTCGGGGACTCCAGGAGATTCCGATGTTGTTGAGATTCTGACCCGATACCGAGCACGTGTGAAACTAGCCTCTGTTGCAGCAGACGACCCGCCCGAATCTGTAGTAGACCAAAGAGCGATTCAATTCCTCCCCTTCGTCATTCGAGGCCAAGCCTATGACACTCTAGTGGGACTGGTTAGTGGTACTCTCGAATGGCGATCGGCACACCGGTTG
This sequence comes from Ectocarpus siliculosus, assembly GCA_000310025.1. Taxonomy (NCBI): domain Eukaryota; class Phaeophyceae; order Ectocarpales; family Ectocarpaceae; genus Ectocarpus; species Ectocarpus siliculosus. Next base: position 34,889 of record FN648572.1, on the reverse strand, counting down.
ACCGCACTTCGGAACACAGGACAAGTTGTCAGGCCACGAGCACCGGCAACTTGGGACGAATACTGTCAAGCTTTTACCTTTCATTTCTCCGCGCCCAACCGCATTGCGGTATTAGCCAGAGAGATAGCCGTTCTCAGGCAGGAAGGAGAGACGACAGTGGACGGGTTTGCGCTGAAAGTTACTCAGGCCCGCACACGCCTCCTAGCAGAGGCGGCTCGCTCAGGTCCCTCTCACATTAGCCACTACGAACACGCATGGGACGTTTTCATGACTGCCACATTTGAGAACGGCCTGAAACCTCACATTAGAGTAGAGTGTGTTCGAGAGGACCCCCCAAACTCATTTCAGGACGCAAGACTCCGCGCGAAAAAACACGAGGCAAATAATCTGAGAGGCGCAGCGTCACCCATATCCGACACCGTATCCGCTGTTGCGTACCCTGAACCCCCACAGCTGAAGCAAACCGTGTCCTCGAACACGGCGGTCATTAAAAGACCTACAAGCTGAAGTAACGAGGCTCAAGTCGATGCGGGGCCCCACCAAGACCAGTTCGAGTCAGGGCGCCCCTAAAAAGGCGCGCACCACGGGCAAGGGCAGTTCTTCTTCGGCAACGAAGGCAGAACCGTGCCCCTACCCGGGGTGCAAGTTCAACCACCCCATCGAACAGTGTGGGCTAAAGAAAAAGCACGCACTGGAGAAGGGATGGACTTGGACAAAAGCATGACGGGGCCCTTCACGGGACTCCTCGCTCGTAGGGAGACAGGTCGATAGCACACCATTAGCTGAGGAAACTCATGTAGCACAGAATGCCCGAGTTGACTCAGCCCCGTATGTGCATGACAGTAGAAAATCGAGGGAATCATTTTTTCCTCGGGTGAGAGGTGGTGATGTGAAGTCCGTTCAAGATTCTAGCAGTAATTCTGAGACATCGGTAGCAGATTCTGCCCAGGCACTGTTTCATAGTCGGTCAAGTAGCAAAGCAGGGAAAAATAGGAAGAACAAGCGCACTCGTGTGCCGACTTCTAGGTTAGCCCCGCAAGCTGAATTTGTACTGACTGGTAGTATGCCATTTAATCATAACACGGAAAGACATGCCTCTGTTTCAAGTGCATCGAGTGGTGGACCCACTTATGCGGCGTTTCATGCGTCAGCACTGAGTAAATACCCACAACACCCGAATGCGTTAAATTCGTCCTCCAAGAGAGTGCGAATTCCTGCCCGAGTTTGTAATCACGCTGTGTCCGACCTTACTATCGACACAGCAGCTGATGTACCGTGTATATCAGCGTCTTTTATTAAATCGCATCCGGTCCTGCAACGTTTGCCTCTGAAACCTGTGCCTCCTGGCGCAATTCAGTTGAATAGCGCAGACGGATCAGCGTTAGAAATCCTAGGATACATCCGATTTAAGCTCACACTGGGAGATATCACATTACCAGTAGAAGCTCTCGTGTTGCCCAATCTAGGTCCGGATAAGATGTTGCTCGATAATAGCATTATGAATGCCTTCGGTGCCGTCCTTGATTGGTGCGGTGAGCAACTTTCGTTTAAAAATTCAACACGAAAAATTCCGGCAACTCACAGACGAACGAATAGTCAAGCGGACACTAATAATGATGCCCCCGCGCAAATATCTATAGTGACGCTTGACCCATCGATAGGAGCAGTGCCCGTATATCTCTCTAGGAGATACTGCATTCCCCCCGAAAGTGAAATGGCACTAGACGTCGTGACGAAACATGCACCACAGGCAAACACGCCTGCGTTGATCGAACCACGGATTGTCACTGCCAAAGACATCGAAACGTCTGAAAATATACCCGAAGCGTTCCGTACAATCGTAGTCGCTAGATTGGTATGCAATTGGTCAGCAACGGACAAGTCTGCTGCGGTACAAGTTGCTAATCCATCCAAACGACACGTTCACATTGCGCGTGACACTATTTTAGGGTACATTTCGCCTGTAAAATCGGTTGCCGATAAAACAGTTAGCGCTGTCAATAGCGACCAAACCACATTCAGACACAAGCGAGACGAGTTGAAACGAGCCATGAAAAAAGCGTTCACGAACACTACATTTACTCCTCAACAATGCTCGCAAGTCTTGGATTTATGCGCGAAATATCGTAACGTGTTTTCATTATCTCCGAAGGAGCTCGGAAAATGCACGATAGCCAAGGCAGATTTTCCGCTAGAACCAGGCACTAAACCAGTCGACCGTGCTCCCTATCGTACTAATCCTAGAGCACAAGAAGTTATCGACAAGTGTGTGGAACAAATGGAAGACGAGGAGATTATTGAACAGAGACCCAGTTCGTGGGGATCTGCAGTTACCATCGTAGCAAAAGCTGATGGCACTCCTCGATTCTGCGTTGACTACCGCTCTACTATTAACAAGAGTTTAATTCGAAAATCTTGGCCCATGCCAGATATAGAATCCCATATTGATACCGTTGGAGGTGCAAAATTTATTACTGTCTGCGATATCCAGTCAGCCTACCACCAAATCGAAGTAGACGAAGCAGAACAAGAAAAGACTGCGTTTGTGACACACAAAGGGAAATGGGTTTTCAAACGCCTCCCCTTCGGAATTGCGAATGCTCCTTTTCTATTTGCCCGTATGATGTCTCTGGCATTCTCTCACTTCGGACCACGCAGTGGACTTTTGGTGTATATGGACGACATTATTTGCTGCAGCTCAAATTGGGAGAGCCATCTAACCTTATTAGAAAGCATGCTCCAAGCACTCCAAGCGGCCGGTCTTACCTTGAAACCCTCCAAAGTACAATTTGGACCACAGGAAGTAAAATACCTGGGGCATATACTGTCGGCAAAAGGGATTCGTGTTGGGGAAGATCGTAAAAAGTCTATTGTCGATTTGCCTGCACCCAAAACAATCAAAGCGCTTCGCTCAGTATTGGGAATGGTGAACTATGTGAGGAAATTTATACCCGACCTTTCTACGGTGATCGCACCGCTAGTCGAACTCACACAAAAAGAGCATGTAAAATCGATCGCAAAACGTTGGAACCAGGAACATGATAAGGCTTTTGCAGAGATCAAACGGTTACTCAGCAAAGCACCTGTGTTATGTTTCCCTGACTTTACCAAAGACTTCGTGGTTCACGTAGATGCTAGTGAAGTTGGTGCAGGAGCATTCCTGGGCCAAAAGAACGGCGACGATGTGAATATTATCGCTTATTTTAGCCAACGATTTAACAAGGCTCAACGTCATTACTCTGCGACGATGAAGGAATGTTACGGTGTGGTTTTGAGTTTACAACACTGGCGACCCTACTTGTGGGGCAGACATTTCGAAGTTGTCACGGATCACGCGGCATTGAGATATTTGTACACAATGCAAGACACGTCTAATATGCTGACCAGATGGGCAATCGCTTTGCAGTCCTTTGACTTTACAGTGCGACACAAGCCGGGAAAGTTACATGTAGTCCCAGACACCCTATCTCGGTTGTTTGCGTTCGATCACCAACAACAGTTGGAAGCACCGCAACTTGCACCGATATGTAGGAATGTGCCTGATGACCCTGCGCTGCATTCAAATGTCCCACCACGTCCGTACCAAGTGTCTGCAGATCGTTTGGAAAACTTGCGACCGGTTTAAAGTGATCGCGAATTATTCGCTGAGAAATCAGTTTATATTAGCGCGACCAACGTATTTGAAACTATTAACCGCGATATCTTGCGTGAAAAACAAGCTCTTGAACATAGCAATATATCGACTATCTTACAAAACCTGACGCTCAATTACCTGATGACGAGACAACCACTTCCATGTCGTACTACTTCGTGCGTGATGGATTGCTGTTTAAATCGTATTTACCAGGCTACCTCCGGAAACGTAGTACGTTTAGTGACCAATTGGTGTTGCCTTACGCCCTTACCGGACTAGTGCTACACGCCTATCATGACCACGTATTATCTGGGGGCCACTTAGCGTCTAGACCGACTTATGAGAAGATTCGCCAAAAGTACTGGTGGCCAACCATGAATCGGGACGTCCGTACTTGGTGTCAAGAATGCCAAGCCTGTCAACGTCGGAAAACAGCCCACAACCGGAACAAATTACCAACGGGACATGTACCAGTACAAAGACCGTTTGAACGTATTTCGGTTGACCTAGTTGAATATAAAGTAAAATCAGTTTCAGCCGCCGGGGTACGGTGCAAACATGTCCTATCCATGATGGACCA
>FN648572.1:0-30575 GCA_000310025.1 Ectocarpus siliculosus | reverse complement strand
CAGATGGGCAATCGCTTTGCAGTCCTTTGACTTTACAGTGCGACACAAGCCGGGAAAGTTACATGTAGTCCCAGACACCCTATCTCGGTTGTTTGCGTTCGATCACCAACAACAGTTGGAAGCACCGCAACTTGCACCGATATGTAGGAATGTGCCTGATGACCCTGCGCTGCATTCAAATGTCCCACCACGTCCGTACCAAGTGTCTGCAGATCGTTTGGAAAACTTGCGACCGGTTCAAAGTGATCGCGAATTATTCGCTGAGAAATCAGTTTATATTAGCGCGACCAACGTATTTGAAACTATTAACCGCGATATCTTGCGTGAAAAACAAGCTCTTGAATATGGCAAGTATATCGACTATCTTACAAAACCTGACGCTCAATTACCTGATGACGAGACAACCACTTCCATGTCGTACTACTTCGTGCGTGATGGATTGCTGTTTAAATCGTATTTACCAGGCTACCTCCGGAAACGTAGTACGTTTAGTGACCAATTGGTGTTGCCTTACGCCCTTACCGGACTAGTGCTACACGCCTATCATAACCACGTATTATCTGGGGGCCACTTAGCGTCTAGACCGACTTATGAGAAGATTCGCCAAAAGTACTGGTGGCCAACCATGAATCGGGACGTCCGTACTTGGTGTCAAGAATGCCAAGCCTGTCAACGTCGGAAAACAGCCCACAACCGGAACAAATTACCAACGGGACATGTACCAGTACAAAGACCGTTTGAACGTATTTCGGTTGACCTAGTTGAATATAAAGTAGAATCAGTTTCAGCCGCCGGGGTACGGTGCAAACATGTCCTATCCATGATGGACCACCTAACCCGATTCACCGTGTTGACTCCGATTCCCAACAAGTCAGCAATCACTGTCGCTCAGGCCATTATCGACCGCATCATCAGCATCTTTGGATCGCCTGAACTGTTGCATTCCGACCAAGGACCTGAATTTGAGAACAGTGTAGTCCACCAATTACAGCGTATTCTGAACTACAAGAAAACCCGCACGACACCATACCGTCCGCAGGGTAATTCTGTCTCAGAACGAGTACATGCTACCATGCACGCAATGCTTGCCATGCATAGTTCCATGAACCGCGATAACTGGGCATCATTGCTGCCTTTTGTCCAACTGGCTTACAACACGTCATTTAGCTCCACCATGCATGAAACACCATTCTTTCTTATGTTTGGTCGGAAGCCACGACTACCAGTTGACATTATCCTCGGCATCCCTCATGTGGGAACAACAGCGAATACCGAGGAATTCTCTAAAACAACACAGGAAAATCTACAGGTTGCTTTTGAACTAGCGCGCCGTAACCTATCGGAACGCACAAAAAAACAAGCTGCTAAGAACGCTAAACTGCGCCCTATCCCTGTGTTTAAACCTGGTGATCTAGTACTTGTGTACCGCCCATACCAGGATTCGGATGGACCAAATCCGAAATTATTGTTACCGTGGAGAGGACCTTACGTCATCTGCTCTAAATTATCACCGGTGGTATATAGAGTGAGACGCCAGAACGAAACTCGAGAAGTTTCGGTCCATTTAGCCCACATTAAACAGTACTACGCGAGGAAAACACCACCTGCGCCAGACTTTGATAAGCTTTCCGAGTTTTTCTTAGGACGCCAGATTCCGTTGCCCGAGCTAGACCATCCCGACGAAGCTCAACCGAAAATTGAATCCTACGCCGTTGACAAAGTGGTAAGTCATAAGAGTGGTAAGGGGCCGAAAACCCCGTACAACTACAAGTATCGTTTGCGTCTTCGAGGCTACGGCCCTGAGTCAGACCTTGAATATAGAGCAGACGAAATTCCACAATGTCAAGAAATGATATCTGCCTACCGAATCCGTTGTGGTTTGGAAATATTGCAGCCTAATATATCGTCGTCTCGTGCCCCAGTTGAACAGGGAGACCCAAAATCACCCAGTAAAACAGGGAAACGAAAACGAAAACAGGCAGCTACTCCTCAAGAACCTTTAAGTCGGAAATTGGCAACGCAAAGTGGCTCTGAGCCACCGAACAAAACCAAGAAGCGACGAAGAAGGCTCCTAAAGGAGGGTCCATTACCCAAGTCGCGTTCTGCTACGACACAGAGTGATACTCAATTGCCCTGCCGTACTAGCAAACGAAAACGAACTAGGGCCCGGAAATTAAACGATTGATTTATTCTATCGTTCCTAACAGTTGCCATGTCTATCTTTTCCGAGACTTGAGACAAATTTATACTACTATTATTCTGTGTTATATATATATATTTAGCACAGGACCAGTAGCCACGGTGGTTGGTTGTATCCAGTGGAAACAACCTATTTTTGAAGTGTTTGGGGAAACACTCGCGAGGAGAATTGAATGATACCACCGCTGTCCCAAGATCTTATTTTTTTATGAATAGATCTTATTTTTCGATGAATAGATAAACTTGCCAGAGGGTCACCTCATTACAAGTTCATCCTCCATCAATATCTTATTTGTGATGAATAGATAAACTTGCCAGAGGGTCACCTCATTACAAGTTCATCCTCCATCAATATCTTATGTTTTGGTGAACAGATAAACTTGCCAGAGGGTCACCTCATTACAAGTTCATCCTCCATCAATATCTTATTTTTCGATGATGAATAGAGAAAATATTTTAGTACACTAGCTGTCATCTTGATAGCCCAGTACCCACAATTTTTTTTTTCTAGACTATACTAGTATGGACCACATCTATCACTACTCTGTCTGAAGACTCCGTGTTTTTTAACACGCGTTGTATGATAATCAGGCCGAGTTGATGATGTTGTACCAGGTAGGTTAACTCCAATACATGTGTCTCCATGAGCCACTCATGTCTATGGCCGCCAAAAGCACATCTTTAGCACAGATGGACTTGTGGCGCATAGAGGGGGGGGTGATGTGGAGGACACCTGTCAGGAGTATAACCAACCATGTGTGCACATACAAAGTGTAGGAAGATATGGCTCCCTCGGGGTATCTTGTCACAAGGAGAGTGACAGGAAATGCACCGTCGGAGATGGATATCTTCCGAAGTCCCTGGCCACTTGCCGAAAGTGGAAGCGGAGAGTCTTCGACTCTCCTCTCCCTCTGCCGCTATGGCCGCTCTCTCTTTCTACCCTCTTCTCCTCGTTTACACATCACGAGAGGAAATAGCCTTCCCCTGGCAGTGGGATAATACTGCCACGGCACCGGCATCTGTCTCCGACAATAGCCAGTGTCCTCAGTATTGCAGTTGTGTCCCAACGTCTACCTCTCACCAGCTGGATGTCCCTTGTTGGCCGTCGAATCGACCGAGGCTGAGTCCGAATCCGATTCGGATGACGCGTCACGTACGGTTCCCGAGGAGCTCCCCCCGCCTTGTAGACGTTGCATCATTTGCATCAGAGCTGCAACCTGTGCCGGGTCTAACCCAGGTATCTGAGAGGGACGTAGGAGGGGGGGTGGGGGGACGCGTGGAGCTGAGGGCCGGCGAAGACTAATAGTTCGTGCGTGCGTAGCGTCTGTGTATTCGACACCGGAGCCAAGCGGGTGCAGTATGCGTGGGTCACCACTTCCAGGTGCGTCTGGCTGCAAATAGCAAAGGCGCTTGAACCGCGGTTTGGGGGCGTGGAGTGTGCTGTATAGCATGGGGACAGGGCGTTGTGGATTTTGCACCCCGTGGAGGTGACTTCCCCCAGCGCAGTGGTCTTGACTGCGACCCGCAGAGAGGGTGTGTGTGGGGCTGTGGTTGAAGGAAATGTGTACTACGGCCAATTAACTATATCATCGATTGTAGGGTTGTGCAAATTTTCCGCGACGCATGAGCCCGGTCGCACCGGTATACCGTATCTTGAACACGACGTCGAAACTTCTAGTAAGGTCGAACCCCCATTGGGTGCACACTTTATCTTTACGCGGATGGGAGGGCACAAGGCTGAGGGCTCGTTATTCCCACACTCCGACGTTAGCACAGTTGAGGAGGGTAAGGGGCAGCTTTGGCCTTAGCGCGACGAGCGAACCCAATAACGGATTCGGCAGCGACACATGAGCAACGTGGGTTCCAGGAAAAAAAAAAAAAATCAAGAGCAACACCCCGGTGTTTCCCTATCTGTAGGCGACGCTGTCTGGATGTATGTAGCCCTACCACGATCTTAGGGGGACTGTCGCCACAATAGCTATAACGATAACCCGAAAATTGTTCGAACGACGATCGAAATACACACCGTCCCGACCACGGAAGAGCGCTAATGAAACACTCGCATTGTTTGGGCAACGTTCCTTTCGCTCTGCTCTTGCTGCAGTCATATATCAGCCACGTAGCCATGTGTAGCCAATGAATGTGAAGTGGGAATGCAGCACTTAGGAGAGCCCCTCGCTGAGCTTACCTGGACGTTGGCGTCGGGCTTGTTGCTCTTCTTGGGTTTCTTTTTCTTCTTGTCCGAACCGACCGGAGGGGCAGCGGGAGTAACATCCTGTTTGACGGAAAATAAGCGGGGACGCAAGAAGCAGAGCAGTGAAGTAGGCTCCGCCTGGGGTGGCCCTTCGTATAGTCCAGTCACATTTCTTGGGTAGAGAGAGGCTAGGATCATTCTGTAAGTGCTGTGGCAGTCATGGTAGTAGGAAACACGGTATCTGGATAGAGGGAAATAGGGAATGTAAACGTTGGGCCGTGGAAGTTCGGCTCCGGCCGGTGATTTTCCAGTACGGTGGTGCTGTACTCTGTGCATAGAAGCCCAGCCTGACAAGTCGAAGGTGGCATGAAACATTGTGACCAAGATCACGACTGACGGACGTTATGCATTGATCCATGTCCAATCAGAGCACAAGACTAGGTCGACTAAACCGCTTCCCGCAGAACCATGTTGTTCGGTCCTATTCTACCTGCTCGTATAACGTTTGGCACCGAAAGACTGAGCACCAAAATAAACCAACGTAGTAACAGGCAACACGCGCTCGAGTGGTGCAAACGTTCCTGCTTTTCTATAGACTCCCATGATGATGCTGGATGCGTTGTCGTACCTTTCGCTTGAAACCTGTAGATGCTGACGCATGGTCGGAACTTGCGGTAGTGGTAGACGTCTTGGCGTTGGTATCCTGGCAGCAACACGAGGGGGGTCGATGGCGAAAGCGACAGCATGAAGGACAACGGTCAGGAGCACGACCTTGTGTACTCTACGCGAGAATTATGCGACAGCGACACCATTCCTGACCACTTAACAAGACGATTGGCCCGTCCACGAGTAGCCAACTCTCCCGCTGTCGCCAACGTCACTTTGGATAACGCGGACAGCGTGCATAGTTTCGGCGCGAGGCTCGGGACGGGGGGTGTTCGACTGCCCTACTGTAACCCCGTTCCTTGCCCCGCTAGTTAATATGCAGTTGACGCTTCCTTCCGCAGGAAGGAGTACACGTTCGGCACCTTCTTCGCTTGCAGTCGTTTCATCTTGGCGTCAGACTTGTCCTTGGTCGCGACCTGCGCCGCCTGCTTCGCCTCCTTCGTAGTCCACGCAGGCATGGACGGTGGGGGCGGCAGCAGGTGTTATAGAAGAGTATAGGTTGGTGGAGGGTCGTGTAGTATCGCATGTTTCGCGCAACGTGACTATGGCGCGGCATACAGGCAACTGTGACAAAAATGTGGGATCCAGGGTTCGGGAGCCGTGCTGTCGTCCCCCTTGGCCGCGAGGAAATATCGAGAAATTATTGCATGATCGGTTGCCATAGAGGGGACCCTGGTGCCGCATGCAACAAACGTTGGGCAACCTTCTGTCGTAAATACCTCGATCCCTTTGTGGGCCCGGGCCTCGAGAGCCTTTGCCCGGCTCCCCCTGACCCGCTCCGCCTCGAGAAACGCTTTGTAGGCCGTCTGCCTCTCCTCCTCGGCCTCGCGCGAAGTCCGCTTCGCTATTGTATCTAGCGTTGCTTTATCCTCACGGCTCTCGGTCAGCCGTGCATGCATTAGCCCCTTGTCGCCCTTGTCCTTGGCCGCTTTGCCCTTGCCTTTCTTGGCCTTGCTCCCGTCGCCCTTGCCTTTCTTGCCCTTGCCCCCGTCGGCCTTGCCTTTCTTGCCCTTTCCCCCGTCGGCGCTGCCCTCTTTCTTCTTGCTGTTGTCTGAAGCCAGATCCACTGGCGCACCGGCTGCTCCAGCGCGCTTTGAGGTGGGATGTTTGTTTGCTGCTGCGGCGCTCTTAGAAGAGCTTCCCTGAGCAGGGCGCCCTGCAGGGCCATCCTCCGCGAGATTCAAGATGTCTGCGGCCGCGCCGGGATGCTTGCTCGCCTTCCTCGCGGATGCGGCTGCAGGCCTACCGGCGGAAGTACCTGTCGCCCCCTTCCTTGCCCCGGACTTCCGCGACATGCTACCGCCGCTCGAATCCTCCTCGTCGACCTCCTCCACGTCGCTGTCCTCCTCCTCGGTCACCTCCTTGTCGCTGTCCTCCTGGGCGCCGTCGCCCTCATCGCTTGATGAGCTGTCCGAGCTATAGGAGCGACCGTCGTCAGTACCCCGGTCCGAGTCGCTCAGGACGTCGAGGTTGAAGCAGCTCCCTTTGCCGGTGGACCAGGGACAGGGCGAAGCTGACCCTGACCTTGTGCGTGACGCCCTTACAAGCGTGTCGCGCTGCGTTGAGGAAAGCCGTCGCGTAGGGGGCATCGTAGCGCGAAACAGTTTCCGCAGTGACGTTAGGGAAGGGTGGTGTGAAACTTGGTGAGGAAGAGCGGCGACGGGCTCAACAAACCACAGGATTCCCACCGACTACCGATAACGTCGTTTCGGCCGTCGCATAAACCCTATTTGAAACCCCGTAAGTCGTGCCTTAATGTACACGGCGTCAAGGGTTATTGGGATCATCCTTACTCGGGCGTTTTGCAATCTGGAGGCTTTCCTTTTCTTTCCTAGGGTTTTTGTAATATGAGGCGTTACTCGCCTTTACCTGATTCACAACTACTTAGTCTGTATTCAATGTCGTTACCACTCTTTGCTAAGGGTCACAGACGGTCAAAGTACGTTGCCGTGCTGTACTTTGTCCCTTGTTCCTGGTGCCCAGTTACGAACGCACCATTTGAGAATCTAGGCCTTCTGCAGTCCCCTTCTTGACGAACTCGGTGAGGAGTGGGCCCATGACGTCCCTCGCCGTGGGCGGGTTGTCCATCTCTCCTGGCACCAAGCTCATCTTCCCGAGGGTGCTCATCCTCGAGTCTTACCAGGGCGGGCGTGGGTGGACGGGCGGGGATGACGCTACTGTGTCAGTAAATAAATTACAATTTGTTCGTGAATGGACCCTGCTCATGAAGGGCCGCCTCCAATCCGAGGTCCGCTTTCCTTTGAACGTGCGTGCGCGCGTTGTCATGACGAACGATAGGTGGTAAGTGTAATAGAACGATAAACGGCACAAGACTGGGGCGAACAGTCTGCGCGCCGCTTCTTTACCATGCGCGCTTTGCCTGAATAACTTACATGCGGATTTCGCCAAGACTCAACAGCTGTCGAGATCTGTCTGGCACCCGTCTATCGACACTAACTGCTACCATTACCGACTATCCCGCTGCGTGATCAGAGCATCCTAATCATTGAATTGTAAGATGTAGTCTTAACACATTGCTGCTGCTGCTGCCGCTGGTAAGCTTGCGGTTATAAACATGACAGACACCAAGAAAGGCCCGGATTTTTTTTTTCTTTCACCTTCACGATTTATTTTGTTCCCCGCCCGCCGACAGACGTGTATGGTTCACAATAAATCACAGGACAGAGAGAGTCAGACTGAGAGCGACACGCACACAGTCACAGAGACAAAGCGGGAGCAGAAGCAGGGTGCAAAACCAGACCGTTTTGGAGGTTGTGCATCAACCCTCTCGATGATGCTGGGCTTATGTGGCCTCTTCCCTTTCGTTTCGACCAAGGAATTACTCTGTACGTTTCTTTTGGCGGACTCTTTTCCGCCGGTATTGCCATTTGGTTTCTTTGCTTTTATGCGGTATGCCGTATTGCCCTTTCTGGCGGCATCAACTTCGGCGGCGGTCCAACAAAAAAACGGCCGTAAATTCCGGCGGTATCGCCATATGGAGGCTACAGTTCTTGTGGTCGGCGGTTATGCGTTTATCGGCGGTATCGACTGTGTTTGGCGGTGGCGGTAAAACCACTAACGGCGTTGTGTTATCGTCGGTAAGGGTTACCGGGCAAGACACATCGGGTCGGGAATTGCGTCATGCATGGAGTACGCAGACGCCTTGTCGTGCTGGTCCTTCTCTATGGGCACCTCTAAAATGGCATGCCAGCCACGCAGTTTTATCGGCAGAGTAGAATGAATAGAATAAAGGTGGCTCACAGACTGCTGTGGCCGCGGGTAGGGAAGGGGGGGTCGAATATTTACCGTGCCTCTTCCGTGTCGAGTTGCGTGACGAGATTCCCATGACGACATATCACTATTTTGTCGTGGTACACAGACATCACATGCAAAGTCACACGCCCGCGGACCCTCACCCGGTATGAGGTGGACCTTGCCCTCGTCGTCCTTGAATGCGCCCACTCTCGTGATCATCTCCTCTCCAGTAAGGCTGTGCGGCATTCAGCGACGAGTGGGAGCGCATGGGGTGCGTAGTCGCAACTAATCTGGTCACGCTCACACAAGGAATTGCGGCGACTTGCACGGATGACACGAACTATGAAATGCGCCCTTCCTGTCAACACACAACCGGAACGAAGTGACTTTTCACTGCCATTCCAGCTTTGCTTGCTAGCCGGGTGTGTGCCGTACAATAGCGTGTAAGGAATATTTCTACATGGCAGGTGGTCTCTGCAACCAAACTCATAATGTACATAAACTGTACCACACCCACAGGATGGCGGTCATTTCGGTAACGTTTTTCGATGTTCGGGGGGAGATGGATCCTGACCTATATGTAGAAGCTCACTCGAATTCCGCACCATCTCGCGTATACCCCGTCTACCGTCTGTTGCTGCTGCCGAGAAACGGGGCCCTTTAAATAATTGTACCAGACAAGTATGTGCAGAACTCTTGTTGCTTAATGACCAATGACGGCAGGGGACAGTCGACACCGCTAACTATCGATCCATCCTTGAATGCGCAAATAACCGCATGCGCGAAGAGTAGTAAGGGTCTGGCGGATGAAGAAGGGACAATCCTACGGGCGAACACACAGCCGTATCGTGCAGCGTTGTTGCAGCGATGAACAGTTGGCTGCGGTAGGCGTGTAGCGTAGCAGTTACGTTGCGCTGTGGGCACATCCTGGTCGGGCGCGTGTATCACCACAATCCCCGCCGTCTTCTCAGCCACGTTGGGTGATGATCTGCGAGAGTTATTGAGCAAGAGCTTGGAGAAATGGTTGGATAACATCGCACTCCACACAAAGACGTTGGAAGAACACTTCGTACTGCTGGAGAAGGTCCTCACCATCCTGAAACGAAAAGGGTTCACAGGTCACTTCGTAAAAAGAGAATTTCTATTGCCGGAGCTCGAGTTCTTAGGGGTCATGGTCGGAAGGGATGGAACTCTACCAGCACCATCGAAGCTTGATCGCGGCAGGGTCAGTCCTGACACAGCAGGTGGAGAACAGGGAGGCTCCGGTCGGATACGCCAGTAAGAGGTTGTCCAGGTCAGAGAAAAAACTATCGTCAAACGATCGGGAGGTTCTGGGAGTGTTGTATGCACTAGACCATTCCAAGATTTACCTTCAGCACCGTCAGTTCACTCTCATCACGGACTGTGCGGCCCTGATGTGGCTCTTCACTAGCCACAACCTATCGTCAAAGCTGCACCGTTGGGCGCTAAAGATGATGGCGTATGATATGGTCCTCAAGTGTAGAAGGGGAACAGACCATGTCGTTCCAGACGCTCTCTTTAGACTCCGGCGGAAAGGCTCTGGCGAACCCGATGTCGACACCACATTACCGGGTGATGGAGATGGCGAAGTAAGGAGGAGCGGGCCGGCAGGATCAGTGTTGGAAGGGCTTCCTCTCCAAAGGATGGCACAATCACAACTTGCGGAAGAAGAGGAGAGAAGTGACTCACAACCGGAGTTAGTCATGCTCAACAAGGAAGACATCAAACTCGATGGAATCTGCTTAGCTGACCTGGGGCCAACAGAGGTCGATGACAGAAAAGTGGAGAATCTCATTGTGTTCTATGCGTTGCAGATCACACCTGATGCGTTGACACCGAGGGACGAAGAGTACGTAGCGGCGTATCAACGAGCACAAGGTCTCTTTGCACTAAGACAGCCGAGGTCGGCTGTTCTCGGTCGAGGGGCAGGTGGAGAATTACAAGCCGTTGAGGGTATGCTGGACGTAACATGTGTGATTGACTCTGATTGGAAGACCATGGAATGCATCACAGTCAACGGAGGAGCCGGTGATGCGACATTGCTTCGTCAGCCTTTAGAGTCCGACACACGCCACACAACCCTCGAGTATAAACCCGAAATCCTCATTGGCAATGCGTGCGCCGTTGAGGATGGTCCAGACGAAGGAGCGAGGACAGGGCGAAATGCAGACAACATTGTGCAGATTTTCGTGTCGTCCCCCATCCAGATCCTGGTAATGGAGAGTCCAGTAGGCTTTGCAGGGTCAGAGAGATGGAAGAACATCCTTCACCCAGAACTGCACCTGGCAGGCTGTGAAACGGCGACAGCGTCTCTGTCAGCGACAGCAGTCGGGATACCCACAACAAAACGGAGAGTGTTTGTGGTAGCAGTCAAGAAGAGCGGGGATCCCAATTGACAGCTAAACTATCTCAGTGGAAGAAGAATGTGGAGAGAACTGCACCGTCGACACCCACGGTCGGTGCCTTTTTGACAAGACAGGGATGCTTCTTCTTGAAACGGGGACATCAGAACAAGGAGATATTCTCGTTTGAGGAGCTGGTGGTGACGGCTACGAGGGAACACATCATGGGCCGTAAACCGCTACCAACAGCTTTTACGGCACATCCCAACGACGCAGGGTCGTTGCAGGAAGCGCAAGAGCTATCGTGGGAAGATTACGTGAAGCTAACCACCAACCGGGACAACTACGAGGTACCACCAACTCTGGGAAGATGTTATGTAGCTCGAGTGATGCAAGAGCACACATTAGCGCCAATGCTGAGAGAAGTTCTGAATCTTCTACGACTGAAAGGAAGGCCGAAGCGTCTAATGGATGGTACAAAGACCGGAGAGACAGATCACAACAAACAAGTAGACGAAGATCTGCTCATCGACTTGGCCAGCTTGTATCAGGAAGATGCGGCGGTGACGGTGGTGACTAGGGGAGTTACCGTCGACCGTCACGTCGACCGCACACGTTTTAAGGTGACCCCGGCGGAGACTCGGAGTGCGGCTCGACGAGCTCGACAGCCGACACTCACTCCATCCACCATAGCGAAGCCAACGACCTCTTCAGAGAAGGAGACCGTGGTGCAACAACCAGAGAGACGATCAGTGTCGACAGCGAGCTCTTCTACAACACCATCGAGGTCCGACCCAGAAACATCGCAACCACGGTTGGAACGGCCAGACAACGACATTCCCCTCTGTCGAGGGCATTCCGCACAGTTGGAACAAATGGAGCGTGTCTTGCGCGACGGTGCCCAACTAAAAAGGATCCAACAGGAAGACTTGAGGTTGAAACATCCGGGACAATTTGGAGAACGGCGAAGGAGAGCAAGCTGATTACATCCTGGACGATCAAGGTCTACTTTGGTTTGCGCCGAGAGGGGCGGCACATGTTGTAGCCCTACCTCACAAGCTGGTGTCTGCAGTTCTGGCGCTGGCGCATGGCACCTTTGGACATTCGGGGATAGCTCGCACCACTGTCATTGTGGCGGACAAGTACCACTGGCCATCGCTGAAGAAAGATGTGCGAGACTACGTGTTATCATGTCGATGCCGTATGACAAAACGACAGTGGAGAAAAAAAAATTTACATGTTACCGGCACGATTCTTGCGTCCATGGGAAGTCTTGGAGATGACTTGACATGAAGTTGACATCGAACAAGGGCAACAGGTACTTGCTGGTGATAGTGGGTCGAGCAACCAAGTTCCTCTTCGCTTACTCGCTTCCCACGAAGGAAACTTTGGGAGTCAGCAAGAAATTGTTGGAGCTCATCCTCATCTTCGGACTACCCATATCGGTGCGCTGTGATCCGGGGGCAGAAAACACCTCGGCGATCATGGAACACCTGTGCCGGTGGCTCAAAATATCCCTCGACTTTGGACCGACCAACCATCCTAGAGAAAAGGGAACAGTCGAGAGGATGGGAGCGGTGCTGCAAGAGATGCTGTCGGAGCTCTGCCAGGCATGGCCGAACAGGTGGGATGAGTATGTGGCAGTGGTCGCTTGGGCCCATCGTACGACGCCGGATGAGAGCCTTCCAAACAAAGAGTCAGCATACCACCTGCTCTTTGGACGGGCGCCAAGGACATCATTTGATCACATGTCGCCATCACTAGACAGCTCGGGCCCAGCATTGCCGTTGGAAAGGACGGTGGAGGAAACGAGAAGGAAGACTGTGGAAGTAATGTAAGTGCTAAAAGTGAGACAGGAAAATCGGAATAAACACCGCGAACTCCAGAACGCGAGGATCAAACGTGCATCACCAGGCACCAAGGCTAAGGTGGGCGACAAGGTATTGGTCAAGGAGAGCGCCAGTACACTCTACCGGGATGGCGTCCACCCTAAACTTGCCCATGACCACTTCACAGGACCGTGGCAAGTCGCGCACGTCGTGCGAGAGGGGTTGAGCTTTACTGTAAGACTGCATGGACGTCAAATCCGCCAGAGGACGGTGGCAGCCACGGACTTCAAGCCGTGTTTCATTCTCGACCACAAGACATCAGACATCCATTTGAAGATGAGTTTGGTCATTTTGTATGGTCGCCGGATTTAGGATTAGCTGAAGACTCCGTCGTCGAGGCACCTCTGTATAATTTGGAGAATAGACCGGTGGTCCAGGGCGCTGGAGGAATAGCGTCCGCATGGGCATGGGAGTATAGAGGAAAGTATCAGGATGGCACCACTTCTCCGTGGATAACCGAAGACACTGCCAGGGACAGTTTCTCGCCTCTGCAACTTGATGTTTTTCATGCCCTGTGGGAAGACTTTCACGGGGTGAATATCGCACCACGACCCCCGGGACCGCCGTCGCGAGGAGAACGCGAAGTAGCAACAACGCGGACCGAAGCTCTCGCGGAATTTCCCTGTGGAACCATGGTTGGACGGGAGCTCATGGATCAAGAGAACAATACTGTGCTCAGCAGAGGGAAGGTCTGCGATTTCTATGATCCGTATTGGAGAGTGGAGTTCAGCGACGGAGATTGGGAAGAGCTCAATCGCAGGGAGCTAAGGCGTGGAATGGATCTTGCCACCAGACTCCCACCGCTCACCGCTCAAGAATCGTGAAGTCGTACACTGCCTGCCATCTTCCGTCCTCCATGCGGGAAGCTGGGGGGGGTGTGACGGCAGTGTCACGAATGAGGAGTTGCAAGATCGTCTTCTACAGCGGAAGGTCGTCCTCAACAGTCGGTGATCGTGGGTCACGATGCAAGATCGTCGTCATGGTCGTCGGTCTGTGGAGACTGTTGGTGGAAGAACGTCTTCAACAGTTGGAATATCACCTGAGGAGTTCCACGATCGTCTTCTACAGCGGAAGATCGTCCTCAACAGTCGGTGATCGTCGGTCAAGATGCAAGATCATCGTCATAGTCGTCGGTCTGTGGAGACTGTTTGCGGAAGAACGTCTTCAACAGTGGAAGATCACCTTCTTCAGTGGACGATCGCCTTCTTCAGTCCAAGATCGTCATCGTCAAGGAGTCCGGTATACGGCGGCCAAAGTACTCACGGCCGTCATTCGGGGTCGATGATTTCAGCAATGTACCATCGACGGCGAACACACCGGCATCCGTTCTCTCGAGGTTCAAATCCATTTGTTGTGGTTTAACCTGGGGAGGGCGGCATCCTTCCTTTTCAGATCTATATTCCCGGCGTGGTATGATCTGAGGAGGGAGAAGAGCACGTTCTCCTACCTCCTCAGCATTTTGTGTTTTTCAACACATGTATGCTGGGGGGGTGTCACGGTAGCATGAACGGACGCTAAATACTGAGAATCATTCCATTTCACGATGGTTTGAGGAGGGCTAGGGTATACCCCAGGGTGTACCTGAATCATTGGCGGAGCCCCTCTAGAGCTCCGCCTCAACACGTGTTTTGGGTGATCGCTCACTGGTAACACGGCCAATCTCGGAAGAGGAACTTTGACCCACATCGCTAAGCAGCAACCAGTTGTGAGTCAATGCAGGAGATAGACCCCCCTTGCTAGTCCCTCCTTGATTAGTCCCCCCTTGTTAGTCCCCCCTTGACTTAAATGGTAAGAGACCATGAACCTGACCATGAAATGGATGAACCTGACCATGAAATGGAAGAAACTAATTGAACCCTAGCCAGTGCTTGTTACGCTAACACATGAGTGAGATACCTTAAGCAATAGCGTTAATACCACTGTGACAACAGGCGAGACGCTGGCAAGGAACGTCGGAAAGCCACAAAGAAGTGTGAACACCTAGATAGGACAATGCCCTGGGCTTGGTCAAGCTAGAAATAAGGTTGGTCTAAAGTATCGGGAGCAGGCAGTTAATTATTTATGGTGGGAGGACTAAAATAAACACAAGTAAGAGTATTTATTATTTCATCGCAACACAATATCAGCAAAAGTGTTCACCTCTCCCGGAAGGCTCGGGCTTGACGGTCAGGGAATCCCCCGTCGATCAGCCTCGACCAAGACCGCATCTGCCTGGTGGCCCTGCACGCCGCCGACTCGTGCGTGCCGATCTCGGACACACGCAAAAAATCCATATCGCGGACCGCGTGGAGGAGCATTGGTGTCGCAAACTACATGCAAATAGGGTCAGCACACAAATGGGTCAGCAAGTGAGCCATCTACGTAGAAGTACATTTACCCACAGATCCGCGTAGGACCTTGTTCGCCGCGTCCTTGTCCGACGGAACGGGAGGCGGCCCTTGCATCATGGGCACCTGGGTTTCGGGGGGTGCAAGTACGCGAACACGGACGGTCGGAGAGGTGGCAAGAGACACACGCGCGATCAAGTTCAGCGCTGCAAGTCTGCAAGTGAACCCTGTGGGTAACCGGTGCTTCTGTTGTGTTGGTGCCGTCGCTATGGTTGAACGGTGCGGATCTAAGACGTGAAAAACACACTCGGCAAGATCCAAGGTGTTGGTAAACCGATTTTGGCTACTACAAGAAGGGGGAAGCTGTAAACCAAGCCATATGGAAACATACCTAAACATCCTGTTGGAATAAAACACTGAGACAACGGTAGAAGAACGATAAAAACAAAAAAAGGCCACGGGGCGAATAGTACCCGCGGTGTTGTCTGTTCTCTGCTGTGATGCACCTGCCAGAGCACCCTAGAAGCAACACCAACAGCAAACCACCTACTATTATACGACAAATCGGCAACCGCACACACGGAAATTCTCCCATAATGGAATGCCTGGGTTTGTGTGTGAATGCCCCTATCGGTAGGACAATTTTGACGTCAATGAAGAACATCCCGCTGGGGCTCGCACAAGAAACAGGGGTGGGGGGGGTACGAAAAAAACTATGGTCATCCGGGCCTACGACAATGTATTTTTGGTACCCCGGCGGTATTTTTCTTTTCTTTTTGGGGGAGGGGGGGGGTTGCCATGGAGGGGGGCTACGACAAAGGATACTACGGTATCGTACGAAACAACGATCACTTACCAACTGCGGGTTGACCAGCAGACCTGATCTAGCCACCACGTTCACATGAGCGATCAGGAGGCAGCCGTAAAGCTCATCCCCGGTCATTCCAGAGTTGATCTGCTTACGGTGAAGTGCCGGAGGCGCCGGTGGAGGCAGCGCGGTGCACGACCGAGGCAGCTCCGCCGCGTGAAAAGGCACCGGCAAGACCACCCGCGTGGGCCGAAGAGGTGCTGGCGGCCGCCGCCCGTCACAGAGCTGCGCACGACCGAGGCAGCTCCGCCGCTTGACGAGGCACCGGAACGACCGTCCGCCTGGGTCGAAGAGGTGCTGGCGGGATCGCGGCGGCTGAAGGACTGCCCTGCATGCCCGCCGCCCCTGGAAGGCAGGCGGACCGAGCGGGCGTCGTTGCCGCGCAACGTCGCCGGGAGCGGCCGCGGCGCGAGAAGGTCCACACTGCCTGCGTCAGACCCCTCGCCGCGGTTGTCGTCGTTGTCGAACCGGTTGGGATCGACGGTCAGCTCTTCGTCCCTCGAGTCGTTGCCGGGGTCGCTCTCCGGGTCGCACTATGAACCGAACTCTTGCATGGGTTGAACGGCATCGTCCGAGTCCTGCATCCACCGGGCGACAGAGGTCGGGAACGGCGGAGGGTTCAAAAATGCATGGGTTGGTCGGATAGAGTGTGGTATGCTGTGGGCGGGAACTTTGCCGGCGCTATGTATTTGAACAAATGAACCATCTCGGGCCAACCATGACGATCTACACCCAGAATGTGAGATAGGGCCCACCCAAAATTTGAAACTCTTGCAGAAACAAAGAAGTCATCAAGCAGGAAATTGCGCATTTTTTTGTCCGAGGTTTTTCGTTGCTGTAGGAAACGGCCTTATAGGCAGAGGGAGAAAGCAATGGACTCGCATACATCTGTGCATGAGATGAGCTTGTTGGGTGACCATCGAATCGGAGATACAACCGGGGGCCAACATCGACCATGTCCTCTTGCGAACCCCGTGGGAATCAACAAATCAAACTCCTGGGTGGAAGCCCTGTGTCCTTGTAAAATGCATGGTTTATATATTGCAATTCCTATGTGGACGCCGCGGAATACTGTATCCAATACCATTCGACTGCCGGGAGCGAAAAGAAAAGAGGGCACATGGCCGTATCGATCGGATTGGATGCTGATATGCATACTTCGCATTTATTGTCCATTGCGGGAACACAGAATATGCCGATGTGTGTCGAGGTTGCTGTTCTCCCCCCCGGGTTATATCATTACCCGGGGTATTCAATGGCAGGAAAAATACGACCCCCCCCCCCTGTTTGTACGTACTCCGGGCGCGCAATTCAGATCCAAAGTTCATCCCCTCCCCGGGGTGCGGCACCGTTGATTTCCGATTTGCAAAGAATCAAGTGCATGTTGCCGGATTCTCCGGCTGAAGGGACGCCAATGTCGTACCTTTGAATGTTCTAACTCTTTCACTCGCGCTTGGAACAACCCCACGGAGCACCGACGCGGATTCTATCCACCTTACATGTGGGTGTGCATGCATTCTTGTGTGTGGTATGCACGTATTACCTGTCACCGCTGTTCAGGCGTTACAGGACGTACTTGAGTGGCACAACACATGCCATCCTCTGCTTATACGGAGTACCTGGCATAGGTTGCATAAGATACCACACGCTCTTCGTCACTTGTAAAACCTACAAGGGGTTTCGGCGGCTTGCGCCGCCCCGCTTAAGGAAGCGATTCCAACATGCATCTACTTCGTTTTTCCCGTAAAATACACGATCGATGAGACGTGGGCATGGGGTTAGATGTTGTTTGTGTGTGACATGCTTTTCCCGACGTTCGTGTTCAAAAGTTGATGTGTTTTGAACGATGTTGACCGGCTCTTTAATGTCGCAGCTTTTCACCGAATATGTACCCGAGATGAGTTTCCCACGTAAACTAGCCTAGACGAAATCAAAAGGGAACATCCACCCGAACGACAATCTTGACCGACGGGCTATGCCAACGACACCTCCGAAACACCAGCAGCGACTATACCCGCATGAGCAAATGCGTAATCGTTCGAACTACAAGACAGGAAGAAGATTGCCATGAGTGACGAAACGACAGGAGGCGATACAACGCGACAGCGGTGTCTATACCCGCCAACAACACACACACATGATAAACGCAATCGCGATCCCGACACCATTGACACAGACTTCCAACATACTGTATGTGACACAAGATACCACACCCCCCGGATCGATGTGTAAAGCTCAATTGATCCACAGCAGCAAGAATGGCAGCGCCGTATACGGTAGCGTTCAAGCCATCTCATCGAGTGCTTTCCGAAAATCTATCGTTTCCTTCGTGTGCACTCTTTGTGGAGTAATCCAGCTTTGAAAATCGGTCCAGGGGGTGTCGTATATTACCACGTACGGTACGCATGTTAACGAAGGCTGGGTGATTTGGGATGTGGGAGAACGTTGAGGAGTGAGGAACATGCGCGACCGAACGAGTGCGGGTGTCGAGAAAAAGCGTCACCCATGGTTGTCATATCTTGCGATTGCACAGGCGGGTGACGACCTGACGACTCAAGATCGAAACACAAGAACCCGCTTCTACGTATAGTGAGTGGTAGAGAGAGGGAGAGAGAGAGGAGAGAGAGAGGAGAGAGAAAGACCGGGCATATACAGACAATGAAGGAATTATAAAAATACACACAGAAAGACTACCCATTCGAGATATACAGTACCCACAGTCGAACGGGATGTGGTGGAGTCTTTTCAGTGAGTGGAGGGAAACCGGCTGGGTACTGGACTTATTTCGAGTCTTTTTTAAGTCTATACACTGATAATTTATACCAGTGATCCAATAATCGAATTATGTGTGTGCGTACACTTGGATGACTGCAGCACGGTCGATGGTAGATTGCGGAGAGCATGGATGCGAGCAGCTGCCTTGGGCACAGGGATGTGGCTACTGATCAATGCTTGAAAACAATTGAACAGCGTGCGAGGTGCGGGAGAAAGCAAGGCATGAATGCATCGCTGACGGGGTGCAGAGCCCGGATGCACTGGGTGGGTGCAGAGGGGCCCAAGACAGCGACAACGGCCACAGCGGTCGATTGTACTTATAAGTGAGAAGGGAGAACAACGAACGACAGGGCGGACCTAGAAAAGAAAAACCGCGAAAAAAAAGGCAAAATGGGTGCATGCACCCATACATTCCAAACGATGCAGGATATATTCGGGGACAACACGTGAGACTCACCAAGGATGGCGCTCGCCTCTTCTTCCGGACGATGGTCTTGCGACCCTTCTCCTTCGGATTCGTGTAGGACTTGGACGGGGATTTGGTGGCCTTGGCGGCCGTGCGCCCACGGGTTTGGTGATGATGGGCTTCATTCGCGTTGACCTCGGAATGGACACCCCTCGCCGCAGAACGACCTTGGACGCAGCGGGCGGAGGACATCGTGACGAGTAGAGAAGATGGAGAGGCGGAGAGTGAGAAAACGGAGTCCAAAGGGAGGACGAGAAGGGGATGAGTAGGAATGAGCTCGGGCAAAAGCGTGCGCGCGCTTGAAGATGAGAGCAAAAACTTGTGCAAGTTGTGAGGCCAATTCCTCGGACCAATAAACCCACACGAACACCACTCAAACTGTTCGCAGACACCATGTAAACTGCTATACTATCGGGCAGTTGTCACCTTAGCGCCAGATAACCGCCGGGTCGCACGCCCTCCACAACGTTAGCCAGGGCGCGTGCTGCAGGCTGGCTCTGACAGCGGACTTTCTCGTTCTTCATCACAGAAAAAAAAGCTATATTTTTTCTCATAATTTTTTTTTACTCATTGCTGATGATCTCCCTGCTCCGGTTGTACATGTGCTGTACCAGGTGTCGCGTCGGACAGTAAAGGTACATATCACGTTCGTACGATGACGAGCCAAGATTACAGCAGTGGGCATCTTGGCGATTTCCTGAGCCAGGTTGTGGATACATTTGTCGGTGTAGTACTCGTTCGTTTAGAGAGCGGGATAAGAGTCGTTGCTCCGGCTGCGCTACCCCTACGGATCCACTCGGAGACGCTTTCAGGAGCAGCCGCTTTGTCAGGCACTGCTATCCATGCTGGCGGTAGGGGGGCGGCAGGCGAGGCCTCAGGTCATGGAGTTCTGCAGGACGAGGGTAGTGGAGTCGTCGAGCTGGCGACCCGAACGGCTTCGTCAATTCGAACGCCTCCAGGTAAATGTTTCATGTGGACAGCAGTGTATAGACAGACATCATCGTCCGAGAAGCAGTGCCGTATGTTGCGTAAGATACCGCACCCCCTTGGACCGATTTTTAATGCCCGATAACAATCCATGACAAAAACAGCAGTGTGTAGGCATATAGCCCCGGCCTCAAGTGATGAAACCTTTTCCTTTTTCCCAGGGAGTCCGTCTATCTGTCTGTGTGGCATATGATGCGAGTTTCGGTCGGCGTGACGAGAGGAATCTGTTTGAGGTTGGATAAAACAACCGCAGTACGAAAATGTTAACATCGAAACAAACATTGTGGGCAAGATAAAAGACTGCAGGTCACCTGGGTCCCAACCACTGACGACGTTGCCCACCCGACGTTCGCACAGATGATAACCGCACTTTAATTTTGTTGGAAACGGTTTGGGGGTAATGAATGGGAACCCGGACGATTTGGGTGGGAACGGTAATTCCAATTGACAGCGGGGAGATATCTGCGGATAAATTTCCGACGACCGCCAGCTGTGGTGTGTTCAATGACATATGAACGGGAATGGTACGTGCGCGTGCTGCAGTCTGAGAGAGGGAGACTACACCTAGACTAGACTAGTCTGACTGGTGGAAAACATGGGCTAGCCTGTAGCCACAGGCTTGATTGAACGAACGAAGCGATGTATAAGATATAGCGAACACCTTTCACATGTATATGGTATTGTCTTCGTTACATGTAGCATGTGCAACGGGATATGTATGTCTTGTGTGTCATCTCTCGCGCGAGGCCAGAACCGAGATCATAGAGGTGATTTGGCTGCAGTCTGGTAGCCTGCGACCCTCAGGCTCTCACAAACATGGTCTCGGTATTTCATTTCCGATGCGTGGACTAAGGTTCGGAAAACACAAACAGAGAGGAAGCGTTGAACTGGTTGAACTCAAACCGAAAGACAATGGTTGACGACAGCCGCGGAAAAGAAAATGAGGGAGAGAGAGGGAGACAAAGACAGAGACAAGGGTGGCGCACAATACGGAACGGGTGGGGTGATCGAAAGCAAGGGCAACATGATGGATCTCTTCTTACGGAAACGCGTGGATATCTGCGGCATGTTTGCGTTTGACAATATACACCACAGAGACTTGATGAGACGTGTCATGTCGGACCGCATCGGACCGTCCGAGCGACAGACAGCCCCAGCGCGCGACTGAGAAACACGGCGCGACTGAGCGATTCATGGGCAAGGTAGTCGGAATTTTTGCACTTCAGTGCGTTGGTCGGAATTTGATTCCTTTCCTGTGCCCATTTTCTCGCAAGACGAGGAAGAGTTTGAGTACGGATGAGGGGAAAACGACAGTCAGTGAAGAACTGCTGTTGTAGGGGTAGTAACGAATCAACCGGTATGTGTACCTGCGGTCTACAGCAGTAGTCGGGAGGGAGTCTAAAACTTTACCCGTGTGCGTGTTTGCTTCGCTGGCTGCCCTTTTGATACTAGTTCTTATCGGGACGCGTCTGTCAATAGTTTAGCCGCTTCCAGGGATGGGCGTAGGGCTTGAGAGAGGGCTTTGAGAGAGGGCTCCATGGCTCCATCATCATCTGTCCTCTTTCCTCACAGCCTGCAACTTGATCTTCCTTCCAAGAGATTTCTTCCATCGAACTATCCTCGTTCCTGATGGCGACGGCAAGTAGTAGTAGAGCCAGAAGTAGCAAGCTGAAAAACCGTGGGGTTAAAACCGAACGAGATGCTGCAGTTCTGCCTGTGGTTGGTGCTATGTACCGTTTTTCCCGCGGGATAATTCTTCACATAGCAGAGTGGGCGTACCTGGGATGGACAATTATATATACAACACCCCCTGAACAACAACAATCTGTGTGGGACTGTGCTCTGGGAAGATACTTTTACGTAGACCCTCACAAAGTTGCTTCCTCTCCGCCCACACCCTCCCCCGTATATAGGTGTCCCGGACGCGAGTTCCGGGAAATTCGCGCACCAGCAGAACAAGTCTGGCGCCAAGTCGGACTGTGGACGTAACCCTCCACTGCACTATGCCGTGCGCGCCAACACCAATGCCGCCATACTGGCACTCGCCAACGACCTGCAGTACGAAGGACGAAGTACAACCACAACACCAGGACGCACGAAGTTGTCTGGGTCAGCCCCGGTCCTGGGTGCGTTCGGATGTTGCAATGGCTTGGCCCTAGCCTTGGCCACGATCGCGTGCCTACAGACATCAAAGCAAAGAGGCAGCCAGTCGCCAGGCGAGCTAAAGGGACAGTTCCCGGGCTCGGCAGTATGGGCGGCGACTCTGTTCGAAGACGGGGACGTATGCAACGTCGCTGGGACCTGGAAGGATCGTGTCGCGTCATGGCATCTCCGACCCGACTAAGAAACTTTGTCTAGGGCTTACGAGACGTACTACGGATGTGGAAGGGGAGAGCCGTGCGAGAACCTACGATGTCCCTCGTGCTGGGACGATGGTGATGCCTCAGCGCTCGAAGTCAACCAGATCGCGTGTTCTACACATATACGCGTCCACCTCGTGGCGAGTTGCGGACAGGATCGATCGCTTGAAGGGCGGCGATGCCAAAACGGCGGACAGACCGAGACCACGCGATGACTGGGCCTTGGGGGGCGGAGGTGGTGATAATGTTGAGGTATACAACGGACCACCGCCACCACCTGACGTTGGAACTGTTGCACCGGACCAATTGACATTGGTCAAGATTCTCTGCATCTTCCTGCACGAGGGGATCCTCGTTCCTTGAACGGGGAGCCGCCTCCGCTTACCTCGTGGGTGGTCGAGTACGAGTATGTGGGGGATGGTGAAGGAAACGAACGTGTGCCCGATTCCATCACGGGGCACCCAACCTTGCTCCTGCGTGGTCGGGGGCGTCCGTTGGTCTTCCCCGTGGACGCCATCCGGCGCCAAGTGCACATCTATCACCAATGCCCTAGGAGAGGAGATGGCGACCCGGAAGAGGCTTTTGTTTGCGAACAAACCCAAGAGGAGGGTCGCACCACGCGCGCTTGGCAGCACAGATTCAGGCTGGCACATCGGGCTCTCACAACGGCTACGATAGGTACCTTTTAAACGAGGTTCGCCACAGCGTCAACCAGGACACTTGCGTTCGAGATGGGAACGGATCTGTATGTTCTCAATATTCGGATGTTGGGCGGGGCCGCGTCCAAAGGCCCTCATTGTACGAGCCACGCATTAATATTTGGTCGACGTACAAATTATACGGGCCCTGAATTCACGGTATATTTGTACGAGTACACGTCGCCGCCTCAGAGCTTGTAGATGTTGTTTTGTCGTAATCCTCTTTGACAACGACACGTTTCGTCCTGTGTGCATTGACGTCACAGGATCGACGTTTCTGATGGACCCGACGCGGTGGAGACAAACCCCGAGGGAAAGGGAAAATAGTGCCCTCGTCTTGGACGCTTAGGGATCGGCCTCATGCTCATCATCAACAATGCACCACATGTTTGTGTTTGTATATTCGCGCGTTGTACGGGCCGTTGTTTTGATTTGCGCCAAGTGCCGTTCATCGAAGCTTTTTTGCGTACCCTTGCGTGCAGCACACTTTGTATTTAGCAGATTAAACCGCGTTCACCGTGTGACATCTGAACTACTGTACCTCTTGTTGGGGAATTTCATTGGTGTCTGTGTTGGTGTCCGTTAATTGTTTTTTTCTTTTTTTTTTTGTGGATATTGCATAAATGGAACGACACCTTTTCGGAAAGCTCTTGACGAGACGTTTTCTTCAACGCCGCCGTTTTCGGCGCTGCCACTAATTCTGCTTTGCGGAGAAAAATCGAGCTCTGAAAAGCGGTTCAGGGGACGTGGTATCTTGTGTCACCTCCGGTACGTGCTGCGGATTTTTTTTTCCTGTACTCGTAGACTGCCTCTGGAAATCAACACACATCGTACTCCGGAATATGCATTCTGATACCATATTTAGTATAATACGAACACATATCGTCGGGTGAGGACTCTTCAATGGTGGTGCCTCTTTTGGCACTCTAAATACATGCCATGGTGGCACAGGGTATAGGCAATGCACCCCTGACCAGGGTGGTTTCTCCACAAGGTCTCCAGTAGGCGACCTTGGAGAACAAGAGTCCCTGGCAGGGTCTCGACAGGGTCTGTACAGGGTGTGTACAGGGTGTTGGTCCCGCAGGGTACGCAAAAGGCGGAGCAAAGTGGCTACGTGTGTTGCTTGCGGGTTCATTTGGGGTTCTTCCTGCTTCGTTGGGTGACACCTCCTTTTATCAGGATACACTTTTCCTCCTCGATCTTTGTAGTGGAGCAAGTACTTGATTGAGCATCTCTATCACCGCTCTTCTTTTACCTTTTCCGTGTGACGTTTCATTTTCGTTTGGTATGTACATTTGACGTCGTTGTCGTGCCGTGTGATACTTGCGGTAGTTTTGCTTTCCGCCAATCCTTTGCAGAAAGGTAAAACATCATGCACATTTTTCGAAGTCAGTCTTCCTTTCGTTCTCGTTACCGGTGACCTTTTTTCGGGTAGTGGTGCTTCGGAGCCAATTAGCAATCAATGAATTTCATAACAGCAAAAGGCATCAATATGCAGTACCCTACCGGTTCAGGCACTATCGTACCGCCCCGGTCCAGACCACACAAGGCCCACCTCTCCCAACTGGATTCGGAGACGGTTTACCTATGAGCTCTATGCAGTAGTTCGTTTTCTGTCGGGTTTGCTTGACCGCCACAACAACAAAACTACGTGCCATGCCAAACAGGCAGGATTATGTCTACATTAAAGCTGTCTAATAGACTACTTGGAACGTGACAGCAGTGCGTAGGACGTGTGAATAGGAGAGTTTGTCACGACAACTCCACGCATACTAGTTATCATATGTTATTGTTTGTGTGTGTGTTCACTCGAAGAGACATGAAAATGGTATTTCGATCCGTACATGCTGCAGCAGGAGAAGTACTGCTGCCACAGTACCGACTACGGACTCTCTGGGGAAGGATATGTTCTCCTTCCCAGCGTTGTCACGTAGTATCGTCTACTGTGCATACATACACGTAGCAATACACTGTGTTGGATAAACCGGGTAGGCCGAAGCTTGTAGGTTTGTGGAGAAAGGCTACTCGGCCAGTGAGGGCCGAGATGGAAAAGTCTTGTATTAGAGGGAAGAGGGAACAGCAGAGAACAAAAGAGAGTGAGCAACCGAAGAGAGCGTCACCACACCTATCCGTCACGCAATTCAGATCACTCATCGAATCTCCGAAGAAACCAAGCAGAAACTCCCTGTTCCTCCGCAATCTACCAACTGCAATCTCCGTAGATCCATGCCCCATATTCAACCACATTTACTATGCTACGAGTATATCTAACAGCCCCCCTGCTCGTATGCATCGTAATGACACGGCAAGTCAATATAATTCCATCTACGACCCAAAATGTAGGTCCTACTCCTCCATGACACACAAATAACCAAGAACTCGATGATGCAAATTTTCCTGAACTCACAACGTCTTGTCTCATCGCCTTCATTCCTTCTCTGAAAACACGCTCTTCTTCTGGTCCATCCTTTCTCAGTACTTCACCGCAACGACACCCGCAAAGTACTAAAATCCCCCGCACAACCGAAGCATTAAACAATCCATCGAACCAAACCTATCTGTGACAATCGTCATCACGTTCACTTTCGAAAACACGGATCAATTCGTAGAAATTCGCCTTCGTTGTGCTTCCAGTACATCCATCCATCAAACATTCGTTCAGCGTGAAGATCATTTGCGCAGAAAATACGTGAGTATTCCTATTGTGTCTCTCTAGAAACCTAGTACCACCTACAGGTAAATATCTTCCGAAAGAACAACGCGCCCCCCTGCTCTGGGAGATTCGCCCCCGTGAGCTTAGAAGGGGTTGGAGTCTGAACCATAGAACAAAAGAACAACATTTAATGTTCATCCAGTCAAAACCCAAGAAAAACAATCCTCCTGCAAATAAATCCCGACGAACACCAAAACAAAATCAAATTCAATGCCAAAACATATAATCCAATCCAGTACCAAAACAGAACATTCGAAAATCCTTCAATTCACACCAAAACAATCAACACCCGAAAATCCTCCAATTCAATACCAAAACAAAAACACTCGAAACTCCTACATTTGCCGGCCCATCAAGCTCCAGCGCTAACCCATTGCCCAAGCCATTGTTTCTCTCCCCCCAGCGGATATTTCGCACGCCTTCACCGCGGTCGCCTTCCGTCTTTCATCTTTTCCGGCTGGCCGCGACTCGAGCTTGGATCTTCGCGTCCGCCTGAAGTGGGGGAAAAACATTTGTCGCTCCCGGAGGATTGACTCGGCAGTGGTGCAGGGCAGGTCGCGCGTTTGGAGGGGAAGATGGCGGCAGATTAGTTCCGAACAAACCAGCACTACTGAAGAGAATCACATACTACCAACATTCCCCCCGGTTCTGCACAGTAGTGACTGCAGCAGAAAAAACAATAAATGAAATACACTTTCAAGTCGTCGGACCCTACTTGTGCAATGTTTGTCTGAAATTACCTATCACTGCGACATTGCAATTCAATACAGAGATACCTGAATATCATCCTGAAACGGAGGTTGATTAGTCCTCTATCACAAAATCATAATTCAGCCGCTGCTCCTGTTCCAAACAAAGGGTAATCAATCCTAAGTCGAAACTTTCACAACTTTGGAATCGCAATCTCATAACAAATAGCAACCTCAAGACAACGTATAACAATATTCGGAAATCAGCATTTATTTCGTCAATATTGTGGATTTTTAATCTGCAACAAGGTGGATGTACCAATCAATGTTGCACGTCGCTGAGACTTCACACGTCTGTGGTACTCGCTAACACAACCAAGACATGAAAGTTTTTGATCAGGTTAAACCTGCTACCGAAAGAAAGTCCAGATAAAACGTTGATCACGAATTTTTGATCAGGCTAAACCTGCTGCTCAAAAAGTAGCTACCAAAGAGAGCCCAGATAAAACGTTGATGACGTTGTTGCCGGCGAGAGAAAGTTGGTCTCAGCACGGCTGTCAGGAAGACAAAGCACAAAACTTCGCCAATCACTGCATTACATTACGCACAATACTATTTCTAATACCATGCTACACGCACACACAATATCATCAGTTTAGAAACTGGCATCAGTTTTTGAGGATTACTGGTAACCTGGATTGTGTCTACCCATTTGGTACAGGTAGTCGGCCTTTGACCGAGTGGTGGAGTTTGACGGCTGTACCGCACGACGTATTGTCGCGTTTTGATTGAGCAAGTGTTGGTGTTTGACGGCTTTACCGAGCAGCGTGTTGCCGCGATTATTCTAGAGAAAGAGTTGGAGAGAGAGTTTGACGGCAGTACCGGGTGGAGGTGGAGTTGGAGTAAGCGTTGGTGTTTGACGGCAGTACCGCACGGCGTAATGCCGCGTTTAGGATCTGACGGCACTATGTAGGTAGGCGTACCGCATCACCGCATGGATGGGTGTACACATAACGACAGCAGTCGAAAACTGACAAGTCATCACGTGCCTGTTCATGCCTACAAGCCCAGTAGACGGCGGGCCTCAGCTGACGATGGCGCTGCTGTAGGTCTTGGGAGCGCTGCTGTAGGTCTTGTGGGTGCTGCTGCTGTGCAGGCCCTCGCCGCTGTTGGCCTCTTCGTCTGGTTGGATGTCGTCAGCCGCGCATGCGGCTGCCCATCGGTGCTACCCAATCACCCTCGACAAAGTCGTTAACGCTTTATCTGGGCTCTCTTTGGTAGCTACTTTTTGAGCAGCAGGTTTAGCCTCGTGTTGGATAAACCGGGTAGGCCGAAGCTTGTAGGTTTGTGGAGAAAGGCTACTCGGCCAGTGAGGGCCGAGATGGGAAAGTCTTGTATTAGAGGGAAGAGGGAACAGCAGAGAACAAAAGAGAGTGAGCAACCGAAGAGAGCGTCCCCACACCTATCCGTCACGCAATTCAGATCACTCATCGAATCTCCGAAGAAACCAAGCAGAAACTCCCTGTTCCTCCGCAATCTACCAACTGCAATCTCCGTAGATCCATGCCCCATATTCAACCACATTTACTATAGACATCTTTCAAACTCCGATTCCCGCTTCCCGCATGCGGGTTAGCACGTGAAAATCCAGAAATATGCGGGAATTCCCGCCTCACGAGTTTGAAAGCGGTAGCGGGCTGTTCGTTATATTCCCGCGGGAATCCCGTCGCCCTGGCGTGTAAAGAGTCAATTCCTGCATGATTTCATATGGGGCTTTCGAGCCCCATATGAGGGAATTCCCGCATCACAACTTTGGAGTGCAGACAGGAACCAAACGCGCCGCTTTTCTAAGCAAACAGCAGAACACAGCGCGAGGTGAGAGCCACAACCCACATCCCACACAGCAGCCGTGTGCACGCTTCACAGCTACGAGCTACACACCGCTAAGATGAGCAACCTCGGCAACGACACGGCGCACCCTGTGCAGCACGGCGGCGTTCAAGGACAACAGACGGCGCCCGTGCTTGGTGCGCACCCCAGCATGAACGTGCCTGCATACCCCAAGACGGCAACACCTGGCGGATTTTACCATCCGCAGCATCATGCGCAGCCCTACGCCACCGCCAACGGCACGGTATGGGGTTCGGGCCGTGACCCACGGACTGCCGGAGCTATGGCTCCTCCGGCAGGTCTCCCTGGCATATGTGGGGTTTCCGGTGTTGTGAGCGCCGCGGCATCCGCCGCTCAAGCTGCTTGGCTAGGAAGTCAATCGGGGCGTGCTTCGGAGGCCCTTCCAACGGCGAAGCGCACGCACGACGGGCAGCTTGTTCAGCACGCCCGCAGCCATGCAGGATGGGCCCAAGCACAGGGTTGTCCCCGAGACGGGGCGCCCCCTCCTCACTCAGCGCCTTCCCCCCGGCCCTCTCACCGGCGCAGCAGCGAGTTCCACCCCTGTTGCAACCTCTAACGACAGCGGCGTGCCTCATCAACCAGCTTCTTCTCCCCGAGGGGCGGCCGCCGCCGGCGCGCCTCCAACGGACCTCACCGGCAGCTTGGTGGATCCTCCTCGCTCGGCTTTTCTCCCAGGCCCTCCCTCCAGCGCGGCGATTGCAGGACCGGCTACAACCGACCTCGCCGGGGTTGGGAGAGCCTCTGGCTGGATCGGGGGATGCAAAAGGAGTTGAGGGCGCCGCCGGCGGTGCTGTGCAGCTGTTGGCCGTTGCTTCCAATACGGCGGTCGCGGCAGCCGCGGGGAAGGAAAACGTGCACACCCCGCCGAAAAAAGGCGGACAGAACTACAACGGTCTGTACCTGAGTCTGCTGCTGGAGGCCCTCCTCGATGCTTGCAAGACCAGGGACGATGGGAAGTGGAGGATGAAGACGACATGCTCGACGAATTGGGGAGAGCAGAAGGCCATAGCGGATGCCGTGTTCGAGAAGTGGCAGAAGGCCAGCCTGGATGAGCGCATGCGCTATGGGGGAAGATCCGATTCGACATTGGAGTATGGGAAGGGAGCGCAAGCTAACTTCCTCACGAGCAAGAAGCACCAGTACCGGAAGTGGGCGAACCAACCCGCGGAAGCACGGTCAGTTCGCGTGTCTTTATTTTTGGCATCGACGGCGGTGTGCATGAGAAGTGTTTTTGTGGGTGTATCATGTCATGGATTAATTTTTAGCATTTTGTTCCTCGTGCTCCACACAAATAGGCAAAGCGAAGCGTTTAACGCCTACACAAGTTGGGTACGAAAGGGATGCATACTAAAATACTGCTGTCATTCAAAATTTGAAAATGTAAACCATGGTTATGACAGAACTACGACAAGCGACCTGTGCGTACGTACTGCACGCCCGCGCGCCATAAACGATTGATTGCGTTTACTGGTAGGCCTCGCTTGCATGTTCCATGACGAGCTAGACGGGAAGCTGACGGTATTAGCATAGGAATATTTGCTCAGACTACTCCGACCCGGGCAATAGTTAAGCATCGCATCCATGAACCCCGCAGCAACACCGCTGGTGTAGATGAAGGATGGGGTGTGGGGATTGGGAGGGTTACAAGATAGTTAGATGGAGAGAGCGTGAGAGAGAAAGAGAGAGGAAGAGAGAAAGGAGAGAGAGAGAGAGAGAGATGACACGGTCGTTGAACAAGCAAGTGCGGTGTTTGGTTGGCGTTTTGGTTACATGTCGAGCGTCTAACCAAAACGTAAACACGTGGACAGGCACGTGTTCCATAGATAACTTGGGTTCCAGTCTTCATTCGAAACCTACCCCGGCGACGTTTTTGTTTGTGACAATCGATAATCTAACATCGCTTTTTGCTGCTGTTTCATTGTCGACAGGAACGCGGCGAACGCCACCAGCACGATGTGGCGTAGGCTCGCACCGACGATGGAGGCCTTCTTCCGCCTCGACTCCGACACGGCTTGCGACGAGCCCAACGCGCAGCAGTCGAAGGCTCAGGGGGTGTTCAAGGACGCGAAGAAGAAAAAGGTGAATAAAAGTGGATTCGGAACTCGTCTAAAAATCTACAGATTTTTTTGCTTGGGCATTATTGGTGTACTTCCATTGAGCGAGATCGCTCTACGTTGATTGATAGAGAGAGGGTGTGGGGGGGGGGGGGGGGGCA